>CAWZYM010000277.1:0-200685 GCA_963966185.1 Rhabditoides inermis
ACGTTATGCAATCTAGCCGACGACTTTCCACTTCAACTTGTTGTTCATATCGGAACCCAAAAGGGCGCGGAAACATTCTCATTTTGGCTTGCTGATTGCCCAAGTTATCTTCTCGAGTTGTTGTTTTTCGATCACAGCGCTGACTTGACCCAGTATCGATTCTACAGCGGGTCTGCTCCTTTCCGTTCGAGGGGCCTTGAGATTGAGGCGCGTTCGTTCGAATTAGCCGACACCGCCCCCTTTCACTCGGGCACACAAGAGTTCATTCGATCCACTTTTCGCTCCTGAGATGTGTCGCGTCGGCACGATATTCCTGCTGGGATTGGTGTGAGTTTGATTGTGTCAATTATCGATTTATCGATTTGCTCCAGGGGCATTCTGCTGTCCACGGTCGCGCTGCTGTTCCGCTACAAGGATGCGGACGTGGAGTGCAAAGAGTACAGGTAGAGAGACTATCGATTGATTGATTGATTGCTTGGTTAATTGAGTCTAATTGTCCGCAGGTATGTCTGCAGGTCAACGAAACATGCATTGTGTCTTTCATCTTTAGTCAATCGATCAACGTCCCTTTATGGATCTATGAGTATTTGTTGTACACTCCTTGAGTGACTCATCTACGATCTTTCCCTTTAGGCTACCCTCTCCTCCCCCGTTCACTGGCCCGCTGGCTGAGAATGTGATGCTGCAGGCGGCCACCCACCTCCTGGAGGGACAGCTCGACGGACCCGAGTCCATGGTCGTCGAGGGAGGTACGGTAGCTTCTAGTACAGTAATGTTGCCTACCGTACCTTATAATTGTATTGATTTATCGATTGATTCAGACACGATCTACACGACTGTGTATGACGGGGCGGTGCTGAAGATTGTTAAAGGGAAGATTGTCAAACGCGTCGCTTTCACCAAGGAGAAGAACTGCGGTGCGTCTCTCTCACACTCTCTCTCTCTCTCTCTCTCCCCCCCTCTCTCTCTCTCCCCCTCTCTCTCTCTCCCTTTCTCTCTCTTCTCTCTCTTCTCTCTCTCTTCTCTCTCTCTCTCTCTCTCTCTCTCTCTCTCTCGCTCTCTCTCTCTTCTCTCTCTCCCTCCCCTATCTCTCCCTCTCTCGCTCTTCCTCCCTCTCTCTCCCCCCTCTCTCTCTCTCCTCTCTCTCTCCTCTCTCTCTCTCTCTCTCTCTCCTCTCTCTCCTCTCTCTCTCCTCTCTCTCTCTCCCTATCTCTCCCCTCCCTCACCCCTTCTCCAGGTTCGTTCGATGCCGAGCCTCGCTGCGGCCGTCCTCTCGGCATCCGTCGTCTCACCAAGAAGGAGTTTGTCGTGGCCGACGCCTACCTCGGAATCTACCTCGTCGACATGGAAGCCGGTATCGATTGATTATTGGTTTATCGATTTATTGATCCAGGCTCGTTCCGCCGCATCGTCGACTCGCGTGTCCCCGTCGCCGGCCGCCCCATGCGCTTCCTCAACGACGTCGAGGTACTGTAGCTTTTTCAACCTACCGTATCCTCAATCTCACCTACCGTACCCCAGGTGCTATCGGAAGATGAGATCCTCTTCACTGACTCGTCCTCCAAACACGGCCGCAACGAGTTTATGGTGGCCGTTTTTGAGCAGCAGCCCAACGGACGGTGGGTTACTGTATTTTGAAAATGCAGGGATACTGTACTTTGAAAATGCAGGGATACTGTACTTTGAAAATGCAGGGATACTGTACTTTGAAAATGCAGGGATACTATACTTTGAAAACGCAGGGATACTGTATTTTGAAAATGGGTAACTGTCTTGGCTAACAGTATTCCCTTTCAGTGTCTTCAAGCACAAGATCTCTACTGGACAGACTACCGTCCTCCTAGACGGCCTTCACTTTGCCAACGGAATCCAGGTAGCATACATTTATTGATTGATTATCGATTTCCCTGTCAGCTGATGCCTGACCACCAATCGTTCCTCGTCTCGGAATGCGGCATGGCGCGCATCAAGCGGTATGTTCACCTGTTTGTATTGTTGTTTACATATTATATATTGCTTATATATGGGTGTGTTTACCTACTCGTGTTGTGTTGTTTACATGTTCACCTCCAGCCACTACATCGCCGGTCCGTTGGTCGGAAAGACTGCCATGTTCGCCGAAAACCTGCCCGGAATGCCCGATAACGTGAGTACCGTCTACAATTTACTCTACTGTAAATACAAGCATCCATAATTTCCTCCATATCTGTGTTGTGTTGTTGCACACCGTATCGCCAGTTTCCTACTTCTCACCGTACTGTGTCCTCTACACAGCTATGTGTACTCTGTCGTTAATATATTTGATCATCAATTTCAATGTACCGTATCCCTCACTATTCTTCCCTGCAGATCCGTCTCTCCTCGAACTCGACTCTGTGGGTGGGCCTGGCGGGCAGTCGCCACTCGCGCGCCCTCTCTTTCATCGACAAGATCGGCCCCGCGCCCGCCCTCCGCCAGTTCCTCGTCGATGTGGGTTACTGTATGGTTACTGTAAGGCTCGTGATCAATGTTGGCATACTATAATTGATGAGGGTTACTATGGGGAGGGAGAGGGGTATTGTCCATATGTGGTTAGTTATGGTTACTTTGGGGAGTACTGTAGTTGCTAGTCGATAGTCCTGTAGTTGAATAGTGTACTGTACTTTGTGATGCTATATGAGTACTGTAGTGTTATTGTAATACCGTATAATTTAAGATGGTGCCGTCCCGTTTCTGGATTGAGTACTTCCCTCTCATCAAGCCCCCACACTCGCTCGTCATCCAGGTTGGTTTACTTGTTTGTTTACTTGTTGACATGTTTGTTTATTTGTTTACTTGTAGCTCGATCTTAACGGTCAGCCCGTCTCCACTCTCCACGATCCTTCGGGAGCCATCGTCAGCGACGTTAGTCAGGTACGGTAGATTACGGTAGTGGTACGGCATACTGTACTTTGTAAGGTTACCGTACTTTCACATGACCTTTTTTAGGTGGTCGACACTGGCTCGCACCTGTACTTTGGCAGCTACCACAACAAGTACATTGCCGTTCTCAAGAAGTAATTCAATCTACAGTACCCTCTGTGTCCTCGTACAGTAACCGGTGAATCCCCGTGCCTTCAGTGTGCATATACGGTAGCCCTGTGATCTTTGTTCAAGTTCTATGCTGGTCATTTGATATACATAAAGTTTTTTTTATTCTTCAGAGACTTGAGGAATAGTATGTTTTTATATGAGCGAAGAACTCGTGACATGTTCGTGTGTTGCTCCTCGTTGAAAGATTTAAATGAAACATGAATTGACTTGATCTGCAAACGTATTCTGTTCGTCCGACACAAACATTCACTTTACATCCACTCCCACTCATTCTCGGTCGACGGATTCTGTTTCCACTCGTCGGATTCTGATCGTCCGACACAAACATTCACTTTACATCCACTCCCACTCATTCTCGGTCGACGGATTCTGTTTCCACTCGTCGGATTCTGATCGTCCGACACAAACTTTCACTTTACATCCACTCCCTCTCATTCTCGGTCGACGGATTCTGTTTCCACTCGTCGGATTCTGATCGTCCGACACAAACTTTCACTTTACATCCACTCCCTCTCATTCTCGGTCGACGGATTCTGATCGTCCGACACAAACTTTCACTTTACATCCACTCCCACTCATTCTCGGTCGACAGATTCTGTTTCCGCTCGTCGGATTCTGTTCGTCCGACACAAACATTCACTTTACATCCACTCCCACTCATTCTCGGTCGACGGATTATGTTTCCGCTCGTCGGATTCTGTTCGTCCGACACAAACATTCACTTTACATCCACTCCCACTCATTCTCGGTCGACGGATTCTGTTTCCGCTCGTCGGATTCTGATCGTCCGACACAAACATTCACTTTACATCCACTCCCACTCATTCTCGGTCGACGGATTATGTTTCCGCTCGTCGGATTCTGATCGTCCGACACAAACATTCACTTTACATCCACTCCCACTCATTCTCGGTCGACAGATTCTGTTTCCGCTCGTCGGATTCTGATCGTCCGACACAAACATTCACTTTACATCCACTCCCACTCATTCTCGGTCGACGGATTATGTTTCCGCTCGTCGGATTCTGATCGTCCGACACAAACATTCACTTTACATCCACTCCCACTCATTCTCGGTCGACGGATTCTGTTTCCACTCGTCGGATTCTGATCGTCCGACACAAACTTTCACTTTACATCCACTCCCTCTCATTCTCGGTCGACGGATTCTGATCGTCCGACACAAACATTCACTTTACATCCACTCCCACTCATTCTCGGTCGACAGATTCTGTTTCCGCTCGTCGGATTCTGATCGTCCGACACAAACATTCACTTTACATCCACTCCCACTCATTCTCGGTCGACGGATTCTGTTTCCGCTCGTCGGATTCTGATCGTCCGACACAAACATTCATTTTACATCCACTCCCACTCATTCTCGGTCGACGGATTATGTTTCCGCTCGTCGGATTCTGATCGTCCGACACAAACATTCACTTTACATCCACTCCCACTCATTCTCGGTCGACAGATTCAGTTTCCGCTCGTCGGATTCTGATCGTACGACACAAACATTCACTTTACATCCACTCCCACTCATTCTCGGTCGACGGATTATGTTTCCGCTCGTCGGATTCTGATCGTCCGACACAAACATTCACTTTACATCCACTCCCACTCATTCTCGGTCGACGGATTCTGTTTCCACTCGTCGGATTCTGATCGTCCGACACAAACTTTCACTTTACATCCACTCCCTCTCATTCTCGGTCGACGGATTCTGATCGTCCGACACAAACTTTCACTTTACATCCACTCCCACTCATTCTCGGTCGACAGATTCTGTTTCCGCTCGTCGGATTCTGATCGTCCGACACAAACATTCACTTTACATCCACTCCCACTCATTCTCGGTCGACGGATTCTGTTTCCGCTCGTCGGATTCTGATCGTCCGACACAAACATTCACTTTACATCCACTCCCACTCATTCTCGGTCGACGGATTCTGTTTCCGCTCGTCGGATTCTGATCGTCCGACACAAACATTCACTTTACATCCACTCCCACTCATTCTCGGTCGACGGATTATGTTTCCGATCGTCGGATTATGATCGTCCAACACAAACATTCACTTTACATCCACTCCCACTCATTCTCGGTCGACGGATTCTGTTTCCGCTCGTCGGATTCTGATCGTCCGACACAAACATTCACTTTACATCCACTCCCACTCATTCTCGGTCGACGGATTATGTTTCCGCTCGTCGGATTCTGATCGTCCGACACAAACATTCACTTTACATCCACTCCCACTCATTCTCGGTCGACGGATTCTGTTTCCGCTCGTCGGATTCTGATCGTCCGACACAAACATTCATTTTACATCCACTCCCACTCATTCTCGGTCGACGGATTCTGTTTCCGCTCGTCGGATTCTGATCGTCCGACACAAACATTCACTTTACATCCACTCCCACTCATTCTCGGTCGACGGATTCTGTTTCCGCTCGTCGGATTCTGATCGTCCGACACAAACATTCACTTTACATCCACTCCCACTCATTCTCGGTCGACGGATTCTGTTTCCGCTCGTCGGATTATGATCGCCCAACACAAACATTCACTTTACATCCAGTCACACTCATTCTCGGTCGACGGATTCTGTTTCCGCTCGTCGGATTCTGATCGTCCGACACAAACATTCATTTTACATCCACTCCCACTCATTCTCGGTCGACGGATTCTGTTTCCGCTCGTCGGATTCTGATCGTCCGACACAAACATTCACTTTACATCCACTCCCACTCATTCTCGGTCGACGGATTCTGTTTCCGCTCGTCGGATTCTGATCGTCCGACACAAACATTCACTTTACATCCACTCCCACTCATTCTCGGTCGACGGACTCTGTTTCCGCTCGTCGGATTCTGATCGTCCGACACAAACATTCACTTTACATCCAGTCCCACTCATTCTCGGTCGACGGATTCCGTTTCCGCTCGTCGGATTCTGATCGTCCGACACAAACATTCACCTTACATCCACTCCAACTCATTCTCGGTCGACGGATTCTGTTTCCGCTCGTCGGATTCTGATCGTCCGACACAAACATTCACTTTACATCCAGTCCCACTCATTCTCGGTCGACGGATTCTGTTTCCGCTCGTCGGATTCTGATCGTCCGACACAAACATTCACTTTACATCCACTCCCACTCATTCTCGGTCGACGGATTCTGTTTCCGCTCGTCGGATTCTGATCGTCCGACACAAACATTCACTTTACATCCACTCCCACTCATTCTCGGTCGACGGATTCTGTTTCCGCTCTTCGGATTCTGATCGTCCGACACAAACATTCACTTTACATCCACTCCCACTCATTCTCGGTCGACGGATTCTGTTTCCGCTCGTCGGATTCTGATCGTCCGACACAAACATTCACTTTACATCCACTCCCACTCATTCTCGGTCGACGGATTCTGTTTCCGCTCGTCGGATTCTGATCGTCCGACACAAACATTCACTTTCCATCCACTCCCACTCATTCTCGGTCGACGGATTCTGTTTCCGCTCGTCGGATTCTGATCGTCCGACACAAACATTCACTTTACATCCACTCCCACTCATTCTCGGTCGACAGATTCTGTTTCCGCTCGTCGGATTATGATCGCCCAACACAAACATTCACTTTACATCCAGTCCCACTCATTCTCGGTCGACGGATTCTGTTTCCGCTCGTCGGATTCTGATCGTCCGACACAAACATTCACTTTACATCCACTCCCACTCATTCTCGGTCGACGGATTCTGTTTCCGCTCGTCGGATTCTGATCGTCCGACACAAACATTCACTTTACATCCACTCCCACTCATTCTCGGTCGACGGATTCTGTTTCCGCTTGTCGGATTCTGATCGTCCGACACAAACATTCACTTTACATCCACTCCCACTCATTCTCGGTCGACGGATTCTGTTTCCGCTCGTCGGATTCTGATCGTCCGACACAAACATTCACTTTACATCCACTCCCACTCATTCTCGGTCGACGGATTCTGTTTCCGCTCGTCGGATTCTGATCGTCCGACACAAACATTCACTTTACATCCAGTCACACTCATTCTCGGTCGACGGATTCTGTTTCCGCTCGTCGGATTCTGTTCGTCCGACACAAACATTCACTTTACATCCACTCCCACTCATTCTCGGTCGACGGATTCTGTTTCCGCTCGTCGGATTCTGATCGTCCGACACAAACATTCACTTTACATCCACTCCCACTCATTCTCGGTCGACAGATTCTGTTTCCGCTCGTCGGATTATGATCGCCCAACACAAACATTCACTTTACATCCAGTCCCACTCATTCTCGGTCGACGGATTCTGTTTCCGCTCGTCGGATTCTGATCGTCCGACACAAACATTCACTTTACATCCACTCCCACTCATTCTCGGTCGACGGATTCTGTTTCCGCTCGTCGGATTCTGATCGTCCGACACAAACATTCACTTTACATCCACTCCCACTCATTCTCGGTCGACGGATTCTGTTTCCGCTCGTCGGATTCTGATCGTCCGACACAAACATTCACTTTACATCCACTCCCACTCATTCTCGGTCGACGGATTCTGTTTCCGCTCGTCGGATTCTGATCGTCCGACACAAACATTCACTTTACATCCACTCCCACTCATTCTCGGTCGACGGATTCTGTTTCCGCTCGTCGGATTCTGATCGTCCGACACAAACATTCACTTTACATCCAGTCACACTCATTCTCGGTCGACGGATTCTGTTTCCGCTCGTCGGATTCTGATCGTCCGACACAAACATTCACTTTACATCCACTCCCACTCATTCTCGGTCGACGGATTCTGTTTCCGCTCGTCGGATTCTGATCGTCCGACACAAACATTCACTTTACATCCACTCCCACTCATTCTCGGTCGACGGATTCTGTTTCCGCTCGTCGGATTCTGATCGTCCGACACAAACATTCACTTTACATCCACTCCCACTCATTCTCGGTCGACAGATTCTGTTTCCGCTCGTCGGATTCTGATCGTCCGACACAAACATTCACCTTACATCCACTCCAACTCATTCTCGGTCGACGGATTCTGTTTCCGCTCGTCGGATTATGATCGTCCAACACAAACATTAACTTTACATCCACTCCCACTCATTCTCGGTCGACGGATTCTGTTTCCGCTCGTCGGATTCTGATCGTCCGACACAAACATTCACTTTACATCCACTCCCACTCATTCTCGGTCGACGTATTCTGTTTCCGCTCGTCGGATTCTGATCGTCCGACACAAACATTCACTTTACATCCACTCCCACTCATTCTCGGTCGACGGATTCTGTTTCCGCTCGTCGGATTATGATCGTCCAACACAAACATTCACTTTACATCCACTCCCACTCATTCTCGGTCGACGGATTCTGTTTCCGCTCGTCGGATTCTGATCGTCCGACACAAACATTCACTTTACATCCACTCCCACTCATTCTCGGTCGACGGATTCTGTTTCCGCTCGTCGGATTGTGATCGTCCGACACAAACATTCACTTTACATCCACTCCCACTCATTCTCGGTCGACAGATTCTGTTTCCGCTCGTCGGATTCTGATCGTCCGACACAAACATTCACTTTACATCCACTCCCACTCATTCTCGGTCGACGGATTCTGTTTCCGCTCGTCGGATTATGATCGTCCAACACAAACATTCACTTTACATCCACTCTCACTCATTCTCGGTCGACGGATTCTGTTTCCGCTCGTCGGATTATGATCGTCCAACACAAACATTCACTTTACATCCACTCCCACTCATTCTCGGTCGACGGATTCTGTTTCCGCTCGTCGGATTCTGATCGTCCGACACAAACATTCACTTTACATTCACTCCCACTCATTCTCGGTCGACGGATTCTGTTTCCGCTCGTCGGATTCTGATCGTCCGACACAAACATTCACTTTACATCCACTCCCACTCATTCTCGGTCGACGGATTATGTTTCCGCTCGTCGGATTATGATCGCCCAACACAAACATTCACTTTACATCCACTCCCACTCATTCTCGGTCGACGGATTCTGTTTCCGCTCGTCGGATTCTGATTGTCCGACACAAACGTTCACTTTACATCCACTCCCACTCATTCTCGGTCGACGGATTCTGTTTCCGCTCGTCGGATTATGATCGCCCAACACAAACATTCACTTTACATCCACTCCCACTCATTCTCGGTCGACGGATTCTGTTTCCGCTCGTCGGATTCTGATCGTCCGACACAAACATTCACTTTACATCCACTCCCACTCATTCTCGGTCGACGGATTATGTTTCCGCTCGTCGGATTCTGATTGTCCGACACAAACGTTCACTTTACATCCACTCCCACTCATTCTCGGTCGACGGATTCTGTTTCCGCTCGTCGGATTCTGATCGTCCGACACAAACATTCACTTTACATCCACTCCCACTCATTCTCGGTCGACGGATTATGTTTCCGCTCGTCGGATTCTGATCGTCCGACACAAACATTCACTTTACATCCACTCCCACTCATTCTCGGTCGACAGATTCTGTTTCCGCTCGTCGGATTCTGATCGTCCGACACAAACATTCACCTTACATCCACTCTAACTCATTCTCGGTCGACGGATTCTGTTTCCGCTCGTCGGATTATGATCGTCCAACACAAACATTAACTTTACATCCACTCCCACTCATTCTCGGTCGACGGATTCTGTTTCCGCTCGTCGGATTCTGATCGTCCGACACAAACATTCACTTTACATCCACTCCCACTCATTCTCGGTCGACGTATTCTGTTTCCGCTCGTCGGATTCTGATCGTCCGACACAAACATTCACTTTACATCCACTCCCACTCATTCTCGGTCGACGGATTCTGTTTCCGCTCGTCGGATTATGATCGTCCAACACAAACATTCACTTTACATCCACTCCCACTCATTCTCGGTCGACGAATTCTGTTTCCGCTCGTCGGATTCTGATCGTCCGACACAAACATTCACTTTACATCCACTCCCACTCATTCTCGGTCGACGGATTCTGTTTCCGCTCGTCGGATTGTGATCGTCCGACACAAACATTCACTTTACATCCACTCCCACTCATTCTCGGTCGACAGATTCTGTTTCCGCTCGTCGGATTCTGATCGTCTGACACAAACATTCACTTTACATCCACTCCCACTCATTCTCGGTCGACGGATTCTGTTTCCGCTCGTCGGATTATGATCGTCCAACACAAACATTCACTTTACATCCACTCTCACTCATTCTCGGTCGACGGATTCTGTTTCCGCTCGTCGGATTATGATCGTCCAACACAAACATTCACTTTACATCCACTCCCACTCATTCTCGGTCGACGGATTCTGTTTCCGCTCGTCGGATTCTGATCGTCCGACACAAACATTCACTTTACATTCACTCCCACTCATTCTCGGTCGACGGATTCTGTTTCCGCTCGTCGGATTCTGATCGTCCGACACAAACATTCACTTTACATCCACTCCCACTTATTCTCGGTCGACGGATTCTGTTTCCGCTCGTCGGATTCTGATCGTCCGACACAAAGATTCATTTTACATCCACTCCCACTCATTCTCGGTCGACGGATTCTGTTTCCGCTCGTCGGATTCTGATCGTCCGACACAAACATTCACTTTACATCCACTCCCACTCATTCTCGGTCGACGGATTATGTTTCCGCTCGTCGGATTACGATCGCCCAACACAAACATTCACTTTACATCCACTCCCACTCATTCTCGGTCGACGGATTCTGTTTCCGCTCGTCGGATTCTGATTGTCCGACACAAACGTTCACTTTACATCCACTCCCACTCATTCTCGGTCGACGGATTCTGTTTCCGCTCGTCGGATTATGATCGCCCAACACAAACATTCACTTTACATCCACTCCCACTCATTCTCGGTCGACGGATTCTGTTTCCGCTCGTCGGATTCTGATCGTCCGACACAAACATTCACTTTACATCCACTCCCACTCATTCTCGGTCGACGGATTATGTTTCCGCTCGTCGGATTCTGATTGTCCGACACAAACGTTCACTTTACATCCACTCCCACTCATTCTCGGTCGACGGATTCTGTTTCCGCTCGTCGGATTCTGATCGTCCGACACAAACATTCACTTTACATCCACTCCCACTCATTCTCGGTCGACGGATTCTGTTTCCGCTCGTCGGATTCTGATCGTCCGACACAAACATTCACTTTACATCCACTCCCACTCATTCTCGGTCGACGGATTCTGTTTCCGCTCGTCGGATTATGATCGTCCAACACAAACATTCACTTTACATCCACTCCCACTCATTCTCGGTCGACGGATTCTGTTTCCGCTCGTCGGATTCTGATCGTGTGACACAAACATTCACTTTACATTCACTCCCACTCATTCTCGGTCGACGGATTCTGTTTCCGCTCGTCGGATTCTGATCGTCCGACACAAACATTCACTTTACATCCACTCCCACTTATTCTCGGTCGACGGATTCTGTTTCCGCTCGTCGGATTCTGATCGTCCGACACAAAGATTCATTTTACATCCACTCCCACTCATTCTCGGTCGACGGATTCTGTTTCCGCTCGTCGGATTCTGATCGTCCGACACAAACATTCACTTTACATCCACTCCCACTCATTCTCGGTCGACGGATTATGTTTCCGCTCGTCGGATTATGATCGCCCAACACAAACATTCACTTTACATCCACTCCCACTCATTCTCGGTCGACGGATTCTGTTTCCGCTCGTCGGATTCTGATCGTCCGACACAAACATTCACTTTACATCCACTCCCACTCATTCTCGGTCGACGGATTCTGTTTCCGCTCGTCGGATTATGATCGTCCAACACAAACATTCACTTTACATCCACTCCCACTCATTCTCGGTCGACGGATTCTGTTTCCGCTCGTCGGATTCTGATCGTGTGACACAAACATTCACTTTACATTCACTCCCACTCATTCTCGGTCGACGGATTCTGTTTCCGCTCGTCGGATTCTGATCGTCCGACACAAACATTCACTTTACATCCACTCCCACTTATTCTCGGTCGACGGATTCTGTTTCCGCTCGTCGGATTCTGATCGTCCGACACAAAGATTCATTTTACATCCACTCCCACTCATTCTCGGTCGACGGATTCTGTTTCCGCTCGTCGGATTCTGATCGTCCGACACAAACATTCACTTTACATCCACTCCCACTCATTCTCGGTCGACGGATTATGTTTCCGCTCGTCGGATTATGATCGCCCAACACAAACATTCACTTTACATCCACTCCCACTCATTCTCGGTCGACGGATTCTGTTTCCGCTCGTCGGATTCTGATTGTCCGACACAAACGTTCACTTTACATCCACTCCCACTCATTCTCGGTCGACGGATTCTGTTTCCGCTCGTCGGATTATGATCGCCCAACACAAACATTCACTTTACATCCACTCCCACTCATTCTCGGTCGACGGATTCTGTTTCCGCTCGTCGGATTCTGATCGTCCGACACAAACATTCACTTTACATCCACTCCCACTCATTCTCGGTCGACGGATTATGTTTCCGCTCGTCGGATTCTGATTGTCCGACACAAACGTTCACTTTACATCCACTCCCACTCATTCTCGGTCGACGGATTCTGTTTCCGCTCGTCGGATTCTGATCGACCGACACAAACATTCACTTTACATCCACTCCCACTCATTCTCGGTCGACGGATTATGTTTCCGCTCGTCGGATTCTGATTGTCCGACACAAACGTTCACTTTACATCCACTCCCACTCATTCTCGGTCGACGGATTCTGTTTCCGCTCGTCGGATTCTGATCGTCCGACACAAACATTCACTTTACATCCACTCCCACTCATTCTCGGTCGACGAATTCTGTTTCCGCTCGTCGGATTCTGATCGTCCGACACAAACATTCACTTTACATCCACTCCCACTCATTCTCGGTCGACGGATTATGTTTCCGCTTGTCGGATTCTGATTGTCCGACACAAACGTTCACTTTACATCCACTCCCACTTATTCTCGGTCGACGGATTCTGTTTCCGCTCGTCGGATTCTGATCGTCCGACACAAACATTCACTTTACATCCACTCCCACTCATTCTCGGTCGACGGATTATGTTTCCGCTCGTCGGATTCTGATTGTCCGACACAAACGTTCACTTTACATCCACTCCCACTCATTCTCGGTCGACGGATTCTGTTTCCGCTCGTCGGATTCTGATCGTCCGACACAAACATTCACTTTACATCCACTCCCACTCATTCTCGGTCGACGGATTATGTTTCCGCTCGTCGGATTCTGATTGTCCGACACAAACGTTCACTTTACATCCACTCCCACTCATTCTCGGTCGACGGATTCTGTTTCCGCTCGTCGGATTATGATCGCCCAACACAAACATTCACTTTACATCCACTCCCACTCATTCTCGGTCGACGGATTCTGTTTCCGCTCGTCGGATTCTGATCGTCCGACACAAACATTAAACATTCACTTTACATCCACTCCCACTCATTCTCGGTCAACGGATTCTGTTTCCGCTCGTCGGATTCTGATCGTCCAACACAAACATTCACTTTACATACACTCCCACTCATTCTCGGTCGACGGATTATGTTTCCGCTCGTCGGACTCTGATCGTCCGACACAAACATTCACTTTACATCCACTCCCACTCATTCTCGGTCGACGGATTCTGTTTCCGCTCGTCGGATTCTGATCGACCGACACAAACATTCACTTTACATCCACTCCCACTCATTCTCGGTCGACGGATTATGTTTCCGCTCGTCGGATTCTGATTGTCCGACACAAACGTTCACTTTACATCCACTCCCACTCATTCTCGGTCGACGGATTCTGTTTCCGCTCGTCGGATTCTGATCGTCCGACACAAACATTCACTTTACATCCACTCCCACTCATTCTCGGTCGACGGATTATGTTTCCGCTCGTCGGATTCTGATCGTCCGACACAAACGTTCACTTTACATCCACTCCCACTCATTCTCGGTCGACGGATTTTGTTTCCGCTCGTCGGATTCTGATCGTCCGACACAAACATTCACTTTACATCCACTCCCACTCATTCTCGGTCGACGGATTCTGTTTCCGCTCGTCGGATTCTGATTGTCCGACACAAACGTTCACTTTACATCCACTCCCACTCATTCTCGGTCGACGGATTCTGTTTCCGCTCGTCGGATTCTGATCGTCCGACACAAACATTCACTTTACATCCACTCCCACTCATTCTCGGTCGACGGATTCTGTTTCCGCTCGTCGGATTATGATCGTCCAACACAAACATTAATTTTACATCCACTCCCACTCATTCTCGGTCGACGGATTATGTTTCCGCTCGTCGGATTCTGATTGTCCGACACAAACGTTCACTTTACATCCACTCCCACTCATTCTCGGTCGACGGATTCTGTTTCCGCTCGTCGGATTATGATCGCCCAACACAAACATTCACTTTACATCCACTCCCACTCATTCTCGGTCGACGGATTCTGTTTCCGCTCGTCGGATTCTGATCGTCCGACACAAACATTAAACATTCACTTTACATCCACTCCCACTCATTCTCGGTCAACGGATTCTGTTTCCGCTCGTCGGATTCTGATCGTCCAACACAAACATTCACTTTACATACACTCCCACTCATTCTCGGTCGACGGATTATGTTTCCGCTCGTCGGACTCTGATCGTCCGACACAAACATTCACTTTACATCCACTCCCACTCATTCTCGGTCGACGGATTCTGTTTCCGCTCGTCGGATTCTGATCGACCGACACAAACATTCACTTTACATCCACTCCCACTCATTCTCGGTCGACGGATTATGTTTCCGCTCGTCGGATTCTGATTGTCCGACACAAACGTTCACTTTACATCCACTCCCACTCATTCTCGGTCGACGGATTCTGTTTCCGCTCGTCGGATTCTGATCGTCCGACACAAACATTCACTTTACATCCACTCCCACTCATTCTCGGTCGACGGATTATGTTTCCGCTCGTCGGATTCTGATCGTCCGACACAAACGTTCACTTTACATCCACTCCCACTCATTCTCGGTCGACAAATTTTGTTTCCGCTCGTCGGATTCTGATCGTCCGACACAAACATTCACTTTACATCCACTCCCACTCATTCTCGGTCGACGGATTATGTTTCCGCTCGTCGGATTCTGATTGTCCGACACAAACGTTCACTTTACATCCACTCCCACTCATTCTCGGTCGACGGATTCTGTTTCCGCTCGTCGGATTCTGATCGTCCGACACAAACATTCACTTTACATCCACTCCCACTCATTTTCGGTCGACGGATTCTGTTTCCGCTCGTCGGATTATGATCGTCCAACACAAACATTAACTTTACATCCACTCCCACTCATTCTCGGTCGACGGATTCTGTTTCCGCTCGTCGGATTCTGATCGTCCGACACAAACATTCACTTTACATCCATTCCCACTCATTCTCGGTCGACGGACTCTGTTTCCGCTCGTCGGATTCTGATCGTCCGACACAAACATTCACTTTACATCTAGTCCCACTCATTCTCGGTCGACGGATTCCGTTTCCGCTCGTCGGATTCTGATCGTCCGACACAAACATTCACCTTACATCCACTCCAACTCATTCTCGGTCGACGGATTCTGTTTCCGCTCGTCGGATTCTGATCGTCCGACACAAACATTCACTTACATCCACTCCCACTCATTCTCGGTCGACGGATTATGTTTCCGCTCGTCGGATTCTGATTGTCCGACACAAACGTTCACTTTACATCCACTCCCACTCATTCTCGGTCGACGGATTCTGTTTCCGCTCGTCGGATTCTGATCGTCCGACACAAACATTCACTTTACATCTAGTCCCACTCTTTCTCGGTCGACGGATTCCGTTTCCGCTCGTCGGATTCTGATCGTCCGACACAAACATTCACCTTACATCCACTCCCACTCATTCTCGGTCGACGGATTCCGTTTCCGCTCGTCGGATTCTGATCGTCCGACACAAACATTCACCTTACATCCACTCCAACTCATTCTCGGTCGACGGATTCTGTTTCCGCTCGTCGGATTCTGATCGTCCGACACAAACATTCACTTTACATCCACTCCCACTCATTCTCGGTCGACGGATTATGTTTCCGCTCGTCGGATTCTGATTGTCCGACACAAACGTTCACTTTACATCCACTCCCACTCATTCTCGGTCGACGGATTCTGTTTCCGCTCGTCGGATTCTGATCGTCCGACACAAACATTCACTTTACATCCACTCCCACTCATTCTCGGTCGACGGATTATGTTTCCGCTCGTCGGATTCTGATTGTCCGACACAAACGTTCACTTTACATCCACTCCCACTCATTCTCGGTCGACGGATTCTGTTTCCGCTCGTCGGATTATGATCGCCCAACACAAACATTCACTTTACATCCACTCCCACTCATTCTCGGTCGACGGATTCTGTTTCCGCTCGTCGGATTCTGATCGTCCGACACAAACATTAAACATTCACTTTACATCCACTCACACTCATTCTCGGTCAACGGATTCTGTTTCCGCTCGTCGGATTCTGATCGTCCAACACAAACATTCACTTTACATACACTCCCACTCATTCTCGGTCGACGGATTATGTTTCCGCTCGTCGGACTCTGATCGTCCGACACAAACATTCACTTTACATCCACTCCCACTCATTCTCGGTCGACGGATTCTGTTTCCGCTCGTCGGATTCTGATCGACCGACACAAACATTCACTTTACATCCACTCCCACTCATTCTCGGTCGACGGATTATGTTTCCGCTCGTCGGATTCTGATTGTCCGACACAAACGTTCACTTTACATCCACTCCCACTCATTCTCGGTCGACGGATTCTGTTTCCGCTCGTCGGATTCTGATCGTCCGACACAAACATTCACTTTACATCTCGGTCGACGGATTCTGTTTCCGCTCGTCGGATTCTGATCGTCCGACACAAACATTCACTTTACTTCAACTCCCACTCAATCTCGCTCGACGGATTCTGTTTCCGCTCGTCGGATTCTGATCGTCCGACACAAATATTCACTTTACATCCACTCCCACTCATTCTCGGTCGACGGATTCTGTTTCCGCTCGTCGGATTCTGATCGTCCGACACAAACATTCACTTTACATCCACTCCCACTCATTCTCGGTCGACGGATTCTGTTTCCGCTCGTCGGATTATGATCGCCCAACACAAACATTCACTTTACATCAACTCCCACTCAATCTCGCTCGACGAATTCTGTTTCCGCTCGTCGGATTCTGATCGTCCGACACAAACATTCACTTTACATCCACTCCCACTCATTCTCGGTCGACGGATTCTGTTTCCGCTCGTCGGATTATGATCGTCCAACACAAACATTCACTTTACATCCACTCTCACTCATTCTCGGTCGACGGATTCTGTTTCCGCTCGTCGGATTCTGATCGTCCGACACAAACATTCACTTTACATCCACTCCCACTCATTCTCGGTCGACGGATTCTGTTTCCGCTCGTCGGATTATGATCGCCCAACACAAACATTCACTTTACATCAACTCCCACTCAATCTCGCTCGACGGATTCTGTTTCCGCTCGTCGGATTCTGATCGTCGGACACAAACATTCACTTTACATCAACTCCCACTCATTCTCGGTCGACGGATTCTGTTTCCGCTCGTCGGATTATGATCGCCCAACACAAACATTCACTTTACATCAACTCCCACTCAATCTCGCTCGACGGATTCTGTTTCCGCTCGTCGGATTCTGATCGTCCGACACAAACATTCACTTTACATCCACTCCCACTCATTCTCGGTCGACGGATTCTGTTTCCGCTCGTCGGATTCTGATCGTCCGACACAAACATTCACTTTACATCCACTCCCACTCATTCTCGGTCGACGGATTCTGTTTCCGCTCGTCGGATTCTGATCGTCCGACACAAACATTCACTTTACATCCACTCCCACTCATTCTCGGTCGACGGATTCTGTTTCCGCTCGTCGGATTCTGATCGTCCGACACAAACATTCACTTTACATCCACTCCCACTCATTCTCGGTCGACGGATTCTGTTTCCGCTCGTCGGATTATGATCGCCCAACACAAACATTCACTTTACATCAACTCCCACTCAATCTCGCTCGACGAATTCTGTTTCCGCTCGTCGGATTCTGATCGTCCGACACAAACATTCACTTTACATCCACTCCCACTCATTCTCGGTCGACGGATTCTGTTTCCGCTCGTCGGATTATGATCGTCCAACACAAACATTCACTTTACATCCACTCTCACTCATTCTCGGTCGACGGATTCTGTTTCCGCTCGTCGGATTCTGATCGTCCGACACAAACATTCACTTTACATCCACTCCCACTCATTCTCGGTCGACGGATTCTGTTTCCGCTCGTCGGATTATGATCGCCCAACACAAACATTCACTTTACATCAACTCCCACTCATTCTCGGTCGACGGATTCTGTTTCCGCTCGTCGGATTCTGATCGTCCGACACAAACATTCACTTTACATCCACTCCCACTCATTCTCGGTCGACGGATTCTGTTTCCGCTCGTCGGATTCTGATCGTCCGACACAAACATTCACTTTACATCCACTCCCACTCATTCTCGGTCGACGGATTCTGTTTCCGCTCGTCGGATTCTGATCGTCCGACACAAACATTCACTTTACATCTCGGTCGACGGATTCTGTTTCCGCTCGTCGGATTCTGATCGTCCGACACAAACATTCACTTTACATCTCGGTCGACGGATTCTGTTTCCGCTCGTCGGATTCTGATCGTCCGACACAAACATTCACTTTACTTCAACTCCCACTCAATCTCGCTCGACGGATTCTGTTTCCGCTCGTCGGATTCTGATCGTCCGACACAAACATTCACTTTACATCCACTCCCACTCATTCTCGGTCGACGGATTCTGTTTCCGCTCGTCGGATTCTGATCGTCCGACACAAACATTCACTTTACATCCACTCCCACTCATTCTCGGTCGACGGATTCTGTTTCCGCTCGTCGGATTATGATCGCCCAACACAAACATTCACTTTACATCAACTCCCATTCAATCTCGCTCGACGAATTCTGTTTCCGCTCGTCGGATTCTGATCGTCCGACACAAACATTCACTTTACATCCACTCCCACTCATTCTCGGTCGACGGATTCTGTTTCCGCTCGTCGGATTATGATCGTCCAACACAAACATTCACTTTACATCCACTCTCACTCATTCTCGGTCGACGGATTCTGTTTCCGCTCGTCGGATTCTGATCGTCCGACACAAACATTCACTTTACATCCACTCCCACTCATTCTCGGTCGACGGATTCTGTTTCCGCTCGTCGGATTATGATCGCCCAACACAAACATTCACTTTACATCAACTCCCACTCAATCTCGCTCGACGGATTCTGTTTCCGCTCGTCGGATTCTGATCGTCGGACACAAACATTCACTTTACATCAACTCCCACTCATTCTCGGTCGACGGATTCTGTTTCCGCTCGTCGGATTATGATCGCCCAACACAAACATTCACTTTACATCAACTCCCACTCAATCTCGCTCGACGGATTCTGTTTCCGCTCGTCGGATTCTGATCGTCCGACACAAACATTCACTTTACATCCACTCCCACTCATTCTCGGTCGACGGATTATGTTTCCGCTCGTCGGATTCTGATTGTCCGACACAAACGTTCACTTTACATCCACTCCCACTCATTCTCGGTCGACGGATTCTGTTTCCGCTCGTCGGATTCTGATCGTCCGACACAAACATTCACTTTACATCCACTCCCACTCATTCTCGGTCGACGGATTATGTTTCCGCTCGTCGGATTCTGATTGTCCGACACAAACGTTCACTTTACATCCACTCCCACTCATTCTCGGTCGACGGATTCTGTTTCCGCTCGTCGGATTATGATCGCCCAACACAAACATTCACTTTACATCCACTCCCACTCATTCTCGGTCGACGGATTCTGTTTCCGCTCGTCGGATTCTGATCGTCCGACACAAACATTAAACATTCACTTTACATCCACTCCCACTCATTCTCGGTCAACGGATTCTGTTTCCGCTCGTCGGATTCTGATCGTCCAACACAAACATTCACTTTACATCCACTCCCACTCATTCTCGGTCGACGGATTCTGTTTCCGCTCGTCGGATTCTGATCGTCCAACACAAACATTCACTTTACATACACTCCCACTCATTCTCGGTCGACGGATTATGTTTCCGCTCGTCGGACTCTGATCGTCCGACACAAACATTCACTTTACATCCACTCCCACTCATTCTCGGTCGACGGATTCTGTTTCCGCTCGTCGGATTCTGATCGACCGACACAAACATTCACTTTACATCCACTCCCACTCATTCTCGGTCGACGGATTATGTTTCCGCTCGTCGGATTCTGATTGTCCGACACAAACGTTCACTTTACATCCACTCCCACTCATTCTCGGTCGACGGATTCTGTTTCCGCTCGTCGGATTCTGATCGTCCGACACAAACATTCACTTTACATCCACTCCCACTCATTCTCGGTCGACGGATTCTGTTTCCGCTCGTCGGATTCTGATCGTCCGACACAAACATTCACTTTCCATCCACTCCCACTCATTCTCGGTCGACGGATTCTGTTTCCGCTCGTCGGATTCTGATCGTCCGACACAAACATTCACTTTACATCCACTCCCACTCATTCTCGGTCGACAGATTCTGTTTCCGCTCGTCGGATTATGATCGCCCAACACAAACATTCACTTTACATCCAGTCCCACTCATTCTCGGTCGACGGATTCTGTTTCCGCTCGTCGGATTCTGATCGTCCGACACAAACATTCACTTTACATCCACTCCCACTCATTCTCGGTCGACGGATTCTGTTTCCGCTCGTCGGATTCTGATCGTCCGACACAAACATTCACTTTACATCCACTCCCACTCATTCTCGGTCGACGGATTCTGTTTCCGCTTGTCGGATTCTGATCGTCCGACACAAACATTCACTTTACATCCACTCCCACTCATTCTCGGTCGACGGATTCTGTTTCCGCTCGTCGGATTCTGATCGTCCGACACAAACATTCACTTTACATCCACTCCCACTCATTCTCGGTCGACGGATTCTGTTTCCGCTCGTCGGATTCTGATCGTCCGACACAAACATTCACTTTACATCCAGTCACACTCATTCTCGGTCGACGGATTCTGTTTCCGCTCGTCGGATTCTGTTCGTCCGACACAAACATTCACTTTACATCCACTCCCACTCATTCTCGGTCGACGGATTCTGTTTCCGCTCGTCGGATTCTGATCGTCCGACACAAACATTCACTTTACATCCACTCCCACTCATTCTCGGTCGACAGATTCTGTTTCCGCTCGTCGGATTATGATCGCCCAACACAAACATTCACTTTACATCCAGTCCCACTCATTCTCGGTCGACGGATTCTGTTTCCGCTCGTCGGATTCTGATCGTCCGACACAAACATTCACTTTACATCCACTCCCACTCATTCTCGGTCGACGGATTCTGTTTCCGCTCGTCGGATTCTGATCGTCCGACACAAACATTCACTTTACATCCACTCCCACTCATTCTCGGTCGACGGATTCTGTTTCCGCTCGTCGGATTCTGATCGTCCGACACAAACATTCACTTTACATCCACTCCCACTCATTCTCGGTCGACGGATTCTGTTTCCGCTCGTCGGATTCTGATCGTCCGACACAAACATTCACTTTACATCCACTCCCACTCATTCTCGGTCGACGGATTCTGTTTCCGCTCGTCGGATTCTGATCGTCCGACACAAACATTCACTTTACATCCAGTCACACTCATTCTCGGTCGACGGATTCTGTTTCCGCTCGTCGGATTCTGATCGTCCGACACAAACATTCACTTTACATCCACTCCCACTCATTCTCGGTCGACGGATTCTGTTTCCGCTCGTCGGATTCTGATCGTCCGACACAAACATTCACTTTACATCCACTCCCACTCATTCTCGGTCGACGGATTCTGTTTCCGCTCGTCGGATTCTGATCGTCCGACACAAACATTCACTTTACATCCACTCCCACTCATTCTCGGTCGACAGATTCTGTTTCCGCTCGTCGGATTCTGATCGTCCGACACAAACATTCACCTTACATCCACTCCAACTCATTCTCGGTCGACGGATTCTGTTTCCGCTCGTCGGATTATGATCGTCCAACACAAACATTAACTTTACATCCACTCCCACTCATTCTCGGTCGACGGATTCTGTTTCCGCTCGTCGGATTCTGATCGTCCGACACAAACATTCACTTTACATCCACTCCCACTCATTCTCGGTCGACGTATTCTGTTTCCGCTCGTCGGATTCTGATCGTCCGACACAAACATTCACTTTACATCCACTCCCACTCATTCTCGGTCGACGGATTCTGTTTCCGCTCGTCGGATTATGATCGTCCAACACAAACATTCACTTTACATCCACTCCCACTCATTCTCGGTCGACGGATTCTGTTTCCGCTCGTCGGATTCTGATCGTCCGACACAAACATTCACTTTACATCCACTCCCACTCATTCTCGGTCGACGGATTCTGTTTCCGCTCGTCGGATTGTGATCGTCCGACACAAACATTCACTTTACATCCACTCCCACTCATTCTCGGTCGACAGATTCTGTTTCCGCTCGTCGGATTCTGATCGTCCGACACAAACATTCACTTTACATCCACTCCCACTCATTCTCGGTCGACGGATTCTGTTTCCGCTCGTCGGATTATGATCGTCCAACACAAACATTCACTTTACATCCACTCTCACTCATTCTCGGTCGACGGATTCTGTTTCCGCTCGTCGGATTATGATCGTCCAACACAAACATTCACTTTACATCCACTCCCACTCATTCTCGGTCGACGGATTCTGTTTCCGCTCGTCGGATTCTGATCGTCCGACACAAACATTCACTTTACATTCACTCCCACTCATTCTCGGTCGACGGATTCTGTTTCCGCTCGTCGGATTCTGATCGTCCGACACAAACATTCACTTTACATCCACTCCCACTCATTCTCGGTCGACGGATTATGTTTCCGCTCGTCGGATTATGATCGCCCAACACAAACATTCACTTTACATCCACTCCCACTCATTCTCGGTCGACGGATTCTGTTTCCGCTCGTCGGATTCTGATTGTCCGACACAAACGTTCACTTTACATCCACTCCCACTCATTCTCGGTCGACGGATTCTGTTTCCGCTCGTCGGATTATGATCGCCCAACACAAACATTCACTTTACATCCACTCCCACTCATTCTCGGTCGACGGATTCTGTTTCCGCTCGTCGGATTCTGATCGTCCGACACAAACATTCACTTTACATCCACTCCCACTCATTCTCGGTCGACGGATTATGTTTCCGCTCGTCGGATTCTGATTGTCCGACACAAACGTTCACTTTACATCCACTCCCACTCATTCTCGGTCGACGGATTCTGTTTCCGCTCGTCGGATTCTGATCGTCCGACACAAACATTCACTTTACATCCACTCCCACTCATTCTCGGTCGACGGATTATGTTTCCGCTCGTCGGATTCTGATCGTCCGACACAAACATTCACTTTACATCCACTCCCACTCATTCTCGGTCGACAGATTCTGTTTCCGCTCGTCGGATTCTGATCGTCCGACACAAACATTCACCTTACATCCACTCTAACTCATTCTCGGTCGACGGATTCTGTTTCCGCTCGTCGGATTATGATCGTCCAACACAAACATTAACTTTACATCCACTCCCACTCATTCTCGGTCGACGGATTCTGTTTCCGCTCGTCGGATTCTGATCGTCCGACACAAACATTCACTTTACATCCACTCCCACTCATTCTCGGTCGACGTATTCTGTTTCCGCTCGTCGGATTCTGATCGTCCGACACAAACATTCACTTTACATCCACTCCCACTCATTCTCGGTCGACGGATTCTGTTTCCGCTCGTCGGATTATGATCGTCCAACACAAACATTCACTTTACATCCACTCCCACTCATTCTCGGTCGACGAATTCTGTTTCCGCTCGTCGGATTCTGATCGTCCGACACAAACATTCACTTTACATCCACTCCCACTCATTCTCGGTCGACGGATTCTGTTTCCGCTCGTCGGATTGTGATCGTCCGACACAAACATTCACTTTACATCCACTCCCACTCATTCTCGGTCGACAGATTCTGTTTCCGCTCGTCGGATTCTGATCGTCTGACACAAACATTCACTTTACATCCACTCCCACTCATTCTCGGTCGACGGATTCTGTTTCCGCTCGTCGGATTATGATCGTCCAACACAAACATTCACTTTACATCCACTCTCACTCATTCTCGGTCGACGGATTCTGTTTCCGCTCGTCGGATTATGATCGTCCAACACAAACATTCACTTTACATCCACTCCCACTCATTCTCGGTCGACGGATTCTGTTTCCGCTCGTCGGATTCTGATCGTCCGACACAAACATTCACTTTACATTCACTCCCACTCATTCTCGGTCGACGGATTCTGTTTCCGCTCGTCGGATTCTGATCGTCCGACACAAACATTCACTTTACATCCACTCCCACTTATTCTCGGTCGACGGATTCTGTTTCCGCTCGTCGGATTCTGATCGTCCGACACAAAGATTCATTTTACATCCACTCCCACTCATTCTCGGTCGACGGATTCTGTTTCCGCTCGTCGGATTCTGATCGTCCGACACAAACATTCACTTTACATCCACTCCCACTCATTCTCGGTCGACGGATTATGTTTCCGCTCGTCGGATTACGATCGCCCAACACAAACATTCACTTTACATCCACTCCCACTCATTCTCGGTCGACGGATTCTGTTTCCGCTCGTCGGATTCTGATTGTCCGACACAAACGTTCACTTTACATCCACTCCCACTCATTCTCGGTCGACGGATTCTGTTTCCGCTCGTCGGATTATGATCGCCCAACACAAACATTCACTTTACATCCACTCCCACTCATTCTCGGTCGACGGATTCTGTTTCCGCTCGTCGGATTCTGATCGTCCGACACAAACATTCACTTTACATCCACTCCCACTCATTCTCGGTCGACGGATTATGTTTCCGCTCGTCGGATTCTGATTGTCCGACACAAACGTTCACTTTACATCCACTCCCACTCATTCTCGGTCGACGGATTCTGTTTCCGCTCGTCGGATTCTGATCGTCCGACACAAACATTCACTTTACATCCACTCCCACTCATTCTCGGTCGACGGATTCTGTTTCCGCTCGTCGGATTCTGATCGTCCGACACAAACATTCACTTTACATCCACTCCCACTCATTCTCGGTCGACGGATTCTGTTTCCGCTCGTCGGATTATGATCGTCCAACACAAACATTCACTTTACATCCACTCCCACTCATTCTCGGTCGACGGATTCTGTTTCCGCTCGTCGGATTCTGATTGTCCGACACAAACGTTCACTTTACATCCACTCCCACTCATTCTCGGTCGACGGATTCTGTTTCCGCTCGTCGGATTATGATCGCCCAACACAAACATTCACTTTACATCCACTCCCACTCATTCTCGGTCGACGGATTCTGTTTCCGCTCGTCGGATTCTGATCGTCCGACACAAACATTCACTTTACATCCACTCCCACTTATTCTCGGTCGACGGATTCTGTTTCCGCTCGTCGGATTCTGATCGTCCGACACAAAGATTCATTTTACATCCACTCCCACTCATTCTCGGTCGACGGATTCTGTTTCCGCTCGTCGGATTCTGATCGTCCGACACAAACATTCACTTTACATCCACTCCCACTCATTCTCGGTCGACGGATTATGTTTCCGCTCGTCGGATTATGATCGCCCAACACAAACATTCACTTTACATCCACTCCCACTCATTCTCGGTCGACGGATTCTGTTTCCGCTCGTCGGATTCTGATCGTCCGACACAAACATTCACTTTACATCCACTCCCACTCATTCTCGGTCGACGGATTCTGTTTCCGCTCGTCGGATTATGATCGTCCAACACAAACATTCACTTTACATCCACTCCCACTCATTCTCGGTCGACGGATTCTGTTTCCGCTCGTCGGATTCTGATCGTGTGACACAAACATTCACTTTACATTCACTCCCACTCATTCTCGGTCGACGGATTCTGTTTCCGCTCGTCGGATTCTGATCGTCCGACACAAACATTCACTTTACATCCACTCCCACTTATTCTCGGTCGACGGATTCTGTTTCCGCTCGTCGGATTCTGATCGTCCGACACAAAGATTCATTTTACATCCACTCCCACTCATTCTCGGTCGACGGATTCTGTTTCCGCTCGTCGGATTCTGATCGTCCGACACAAACATTCACTTTACATCCACTCCCACTCATTCTCGGTCGACGGATTATGTTTCCGCTCGTCGGATTATGATCGCCCAACACAAACATTCACTTTACATCCACTCCCACTCATTCTCGGTCGACGGATTCTGTTTCCGCTCGTCGGATTCTGATTGTCCGACACAAACGTTCACTTTACATCCACTCCCACTCATTCTCGGTCGACGGATTCTGTTTCCGCTCGTCGGATTATGATCGCCCAACACAAACATTCACTTTACATCCACTCCCACTCATTCTCGGTCGACGGATTCTGTTTCCGCTCGTCGGATTCTGATCGTCCGACACAAACATTCACTTTACATCCACTCCCACTCATTCTCGGTCGACGGATTATGTTTCCGCTCGTCGGATTCTGATTGTCCGACACAAACGTTCACTTTACATCCACTCCCACTCATTCTCGGTCGACGGATTCTGTTTCCGCTCGTCGGATTCTGATCGACCGACACAAACATTCACTTTACATCCACTCCCACTCATTCTCGGTCGACGGATTATGTTTCCGCTCGTCGGATTCTGATTGTCCGACACAAACGTTCACTTTACATCCACTCCCACTCATTCTCGGTCGACGGATTCTGTTTCCGCTCGTCGGATTCTGATCGTCCGACACAAACATTCACTTTACATCCACTCCCACTCATTCTCGGTCGACGAATTCTGTTTCCGCTCGTCGGATTCTGATCGTCCGACACAAACATTCACTTTACATCCACTCCCACTCATTCTCGGTCGACGGATTATGTTTCCGCTTGTCGGATTCTGATTGTCCGACACAAACGTTCACTTTACATCCACTCCCACTTATTCTCGGTCGACGGATTCTGTTTCCGCTCGTCGGATTCTGATCGTCCGACACAAACATTCACTTTACATCCACTCCCACTCATTCTCGGTCGACGGATTATGTTTCCGCTCGTCGGATTCTGATTGTCCGACACAAACGTTCACTTTACATCCACTCCCACTCATTCTCGGTCGACGGATTCTGTTTCCGCTCGTCGGATTCTGATCGTCCGACACAAACATTCACTTTACATCCACTCCCACTCATTCTCGGTCGACGGATTATGTTTCCGCTCGTCGGATTCTGATTGTCCGACACAAACGTTCACTTTACATCCACTCCCACTCATTCTCGGTCGACGGATTCTGTTTCCGCTCGTCGGATTATGATCGCCCAACACAAACATTCACTTTACATCCACTCCCACTCATTCTCGGTCGACGGATTCTGTTTCCGCTCGTCGGATTCTGATCGTCCGACACAAACATTAAACATTCACTTTACATCCACTCCCACTCATTCTCGGTCAACGGATTCTGTTTCCGCTCGTCGGATTCTGATCGTCCAACACAAACATTCACTTTACATACACTCCCACTCATTCTCGGTCGACGGATTATGTTTCCGCTCGTCGGACTCTGATCGTCCGACACAAACATTCACTTTACATCCACTCCCACTCATTCTCGGTCGACGGATTCTGTTTCCGCTCGTCGGATTCTGATCGACCGACACAAACATTCACTTTACATCCACTCCCACTCATTCTCGGTCGACGGATTATGTTTCCGCTCGTCGGATTCTGATTGTCCGACACAAACGTTCACTTTACATCCACTCCCACTCATTCTCGGTCGACGGATTCTGTTTCCGCTCGTCGGATTCTGATCGTCCGACACAAACATTCACTTTACATCCACTCCCACTCATTCTCGGTCGACGGATTATGTTTCCGCTCGTCGGATTCTGATCGTCCGACACAAACGTTCACTTTACATCCACTCCCACTCATTCTCGGTCGACGGATTTTGTTTCCGCTCGTCGGATTCTGATCGTCCGACACAAACATTCACTTTACATCCACTCCCACTCATTCTCGGTCGACGGATTCTGTTTCCGCTCGTCGGATTCTGATTGTCCGACACAAACGTTCACTTTACATCCACTCCCACTCATTCTCGGTCGACGGATTCTGTTTCCGCTCGTCGGATTCTGATCGTCCGACACAAACATTCACTTTACATCCACTCCCACTCATTCTCGGTCGACGGATTCTGTTTCCGCTCGTCGGATTATGATCGTCCAACACAAACATTAATTTTACATCCACTCCCACTCATTCTCGGTCGACGGATTATGTTTCCGCTCGTCGGATTCTGATTGTCCGACACAAACGTTCACTTTACATCCACTCCCACTCATTCTCGGTCGACGGATTCTGTTTCCGCTCGTCGGATTATGATCGCCCAACACAAACATTCACTTTACATCCACTCCCACTCATTCTCGGTCGACGGATTCTGTTTCCGCTCGTCGGATTCTGATCGTCCGACACAAACATTAAACATTCACTTTACATCCACTCCCACTCATTCTCGGTCAACGGATTCTGTTTCCGCTCGTCGGATTCTGATCGTCCAACACAAACATTCACTTTACATACACTCCCACTCATTCTCGGTCGACGGATTATGTTTCCGCTCGTCGGACTCTGATCGTCCGACACAAACATTCACTTTACATCCACTCCCACTCATTCTCGGTCGACGGATTCTGTTTCCGCTCGTCGGATTCTGATCGACCGACACAAACATTCACTTTACATCCACTCCCACTCATTCTCGGTCGACGGATTATGTTTCCGCTCGTCGGATTCTGATTGTCCGACACAAACGTTCACTTTACATCCACTCCCACTCATTCTCGGTCGACGGATTCTGTTTCCGCTCGTCGGATTCTGATCGTCCGACACAAACATTCACTTTACATCCACTCCCACTCATTCTCGGTCGACGGATTATGTTTCCGCTCGTCGGATTCTGATCGTCCGACACAAACGTTCACTTTACATCCACTCCCACTCATTCTCGGTCGACAAATTTTGTTTCCGCTCGTCGGATTCTGATCGTCCGACACAAACATTCACTTTACATCCACTCCCACTCATTCTCGGTCGACGGATTATGTTTCCGCTCGTCGGATTCTGATTGTCCGACACAAACGTTCACTTTACATCCACTCCCACTCATTCTCGGTCGACGGATTCTGTTTCCGCTCGTCGGATTCTGATCGTCCGACACAAACATTCACTTTACATCCACTCCCACTCATTTTCGGTCGACGGATTCTGTTTCCGCTCGTCGGATTATGATCGTCCAACACAAACATTAACTTTACATCCACTCCCACTCATTCTCGGTCGACGGATTCTGTTTCCGCTCGTCGGATTCTGATCGTCCGACACAAACATTCACTTTACATCCATTCCCACTCATTCTCGGTCGACGGACTCTGTTTCCGCTCGTCGGATTCTGATCGTCCGACACAAACATTCACTTTACATCTAGTCCCACTCATTCTCGGTCGACGGATTCCGTTTCCGCTCGTCGGATTCTGATCGTCCGACACAAACATTCACCTTACATCCACTCCAACTCATTCTCGGTCGACGGATTCTGTTTCCGCTCGTCGGATTCTGATCGTCCGACACAAACATTCACTTACATCCACTCCCACTCATTCTCGGTCGACGGATTATGTTTCCGCTCGTCGGATTCTGATTGTCCGACACAAACGTTCACTTTACATCCACTCCCACTCATTCTCGGTCGACGGATTCTGTTTCCGCTCGTCGGATTCTGATCGTCCGACACAAACATTCACTTTACATCTAGTCCCACTCTTTCTCGGTCGACGGATTCCGTTTCCGCTCGTCGGATTCTGATCGTCCGACACAAACATTCACCTTACATCCACTCCCACTCATTCTCGGTCGACGGATTCCGTTTCCGCTCGTCGGATTCTGATCGTCCGACACAAACATTCACCTTACATCCACTCCAACTCATTCTCGGTCGACGGATTCTGTTTCCGCTCGTCGGATTCTGATCGTCCGACACAAACATTCACTTTACATCCACTCCCACTCATTCTCGGTCGACGGATTATGTTTCCGCTCGTCGGATTCTGATTGTCCGACACAAACGTTCACTTTACATCCACTCCCACTCATTCTCGGTCGACGGATTCTGTTTCCGCTCGTCGGATTATGATCGCCCAACACAAACATTCACTTTACATCCACTCCCACTCATTCTCGGTCGACGGATTCTGTTTCCGCTCGTCGGATTCTGATCGTCCGACACAAACATTAAACATTCACTTTACATCCACTCCCACTCATTCTCGGTCAACGGATTCTGTTTCCGCTCGTCGGATTCTGATCGTCCAACACAAACATTCACTTTACATACACTCCCACTCATTCTCGGTCGACGGATTATGTTTCCGCTCGTCGGACTCTGATCGTCCGACACAAACATTCACTTTACATCCACTCCCACTCATTCTCGGTCGACGGATTCTGTTTCCGCTCGTCGGATTCTGATCGACCGACACAAACATTCACTTTACATCCACTCCCACTCATTCTCGGTCGACGGATTATGTTTCCGCTCGTCGGATTCTGATTGTCCGACACAAACGTTCACTTTACATCCACTCCCACTCATTCTCGGTCGACGGATTCTGTTTCCGCTCGTCGGATTCTGATCGTCCGACACAAACATTCACTTTACATCCACTCCCACTCATTCTCGGTCGACGGATTATGTTTCCGCTCGTCGGATTCTGATCGTCCGACACAAACGTTCACTTTACATCCACTCCCACTCATTCTCGGTCGACGGATTTTGTTTCCGCTCGTCGGATTCTGATCGTCCGACACAAACATTCACTTTACATCCACTCCCACTCATTCTCGGTCGACGGATTCTGTTTCCGCTCGTCGGATTCTGATTGTCCGACACAAACGTTCACTTTACATCCACTCCCACTCATTCTCGGTCGACGGATTCTGTTTCCGCTCGTCGGATTCTGATCGTCCGACACAAACATTCACTTTACATCCACTCCCACTCATTCTCGGTCGACGGATTCTGTTTCCGCTCGTCGGATTATGATCGTCCAACACAAACATTAATTTTACATCCACTCCCACTCATTCTCGGTCGACGGATTATGTTTCCGCTCGTCGGATTCTGATTGTCCGACACAAACGTTCACTTTACATCCACTCCCACTCATTCTCGGTCGACGGATTCTGTTTCCGCTCGTCGGATTATGATCGCCCAACACAAACATTCACTTTACATCCACTCCCACTCATTCTCGGTCGACGGATTCTGTTTCCGCTCGTCGGATTCTGATCGTCCGACACAAACATTAAACATTCACTTTACATCCACTCCCACTCATTCTCGGTCAACGGATTCTGTTTCCGCTCGTCGGATTCTGATCGTCCAACACAAACATTCACTTTACATACACTCCCACTCATTCTCGGTCGACGGATTATGTTTCCGCTCGTCGGACTCTGATCGTCCGACACAAACATTCACTTTACATCCACTCCCACTCATTCTCGGTCGACGGATTCTGTTTCCGCTCGTCGGATTCTGATCGACCGACACAAACATTCACTTTACATCCACTCCCACTCATTCTCGGTCGACGGATTATGTTTCCGCTCGTCGGATTCTGATTGTCCGACACAAACGTTCACTTTACATCCACTCCCACTCATTCTCGGTCGACGGATTCTGTTTCCGCTCGTCGGATTCTGATCGTCCGACACAAACATTCACTTTACATCCACTCCCACTCATTCTCGGTCGACGGATTATGTTTCCGCTCGTCGGATTCTGATCGTCCGACACAAACGTTCACTTTACATCCACTCCCACTCATTCTCGGTCGACAAATTTTGTTTCCGCTCGTCGGATTCTGATCGTCCGACACAAACATTCACTTTACATCCACTCCCACTCATTCTCGGTCGACGGATTATGTTTCCGCTCGTCGGATTCTGATTGTCCGACACAAACGTTCACTTTACATCCACTCCCACTCATTCTCGGTCGACGGATTCTGTTTCCGCTCGTCGGATTCTGATCGTCCGACACAAACATTCACTTTACATCCACTCCCACTCATTTTCGGTCGACGGATTCTGTTTCCGCTCGTCGGATTATGATCGTCCAACACAAACATTAACTTTACATCCACTCCCACTCATTCTCGGTCGACGGATTCTGTTTCCGCTCGTCGGATTCTGATCGTCCGACACAAACATTCACTTTACATCCATTCCCACTCATTCTCGGTCGACGGACTCTGTTTCCGCTCGTCGGATTCTGATCGTCCGACACAAACATTCACTTTACATCTAGTCCCACTCATTCTCGGTCGACGGATTCCGTTTCCGCTCGTCGGATTCTGATCGTCCGACACAAACATTCACCTTACATCCACTCCAACTCATTCTCGGTCGACGGATTCTGTTTCCGCTCGTCGGATTCTGATCGTCCGACACAAACATTCACTTACATCCACTCCCACTCATTCTCGGTCGACGGATTATGTTTCCGCTCGTCGGATTCTGATTGTCCGACACAAACGTTCACTTTACATCCACTCCCACTCATTCTCGGTCGACGGATTCTGTTTCCGCTCGTCGGATTCTGATCGTCCGACACAAACATTCACTTTACATCTAGTCCCACTCTTTCTCGGTCGACGGATTCCGTTTCCGCTCGTCGGATTCTGATCGTCCGACACAAACATTCACCTTACATCCACTCCCACTCATTCTCGGTCGACGGATTCCGTTTCCGCTCGTCGGATTCTGATCGTCCGACACAAACATTCACCTTACATCCACTCCAACTCATTCTCGGTCGACGGATTCTGTTTCCGCTCGTCGGATTCTGATCGTCCGACACAAACATTCACTTTACATCCACTCCCACTCATTCTCGGTCGACGGATTATGTTTCCGCTCGTCGGATTCTGATTGTCCGACACAAACGTTCACTTTACATCCACTCCCACTCATTCTCGGTCGACGGATTCTGTTTCCGCTCGTCGGATTCTGATCGTCCGACACAAACATTCACTTTACATCCACTCCCACTCATTCTCGGTCGACGGATTATGTTTCCGCTCGTCGGATTCTGATTGTCCGACACAAACGTTCACTTTACATCCACTCCCACTCATTCTCGGTCGACGGATTCTGTTTCCGCTCGTCGGATTATGATCGCCCAACACAAACATTCACTTTACATCCACTCCCACTCATTCTCGGTCGACGGATTCTGTTTCCGCTCGTCGGATTCTGATCGTCCGACACAAACATTAAACATTCACTTTACATCCACTCACACTCATTCTCGGTCAACGGATTCTGTTTCCGCTCGTCGGATTCTGATCGTCCAACACAAACATTCACTTTACATACACTCCCACTCATTCTCGGTCGACGGATTATGTTTCCGCTCGTCGGACTCTGATCGTCCGACACAAACATTCACTTTACATCCACTCCCACTCATTCTCGGTCGACGGATTCTGTTTCCGCTCGTCGGATTCTGATCGACCGACACAAACATTCACTTTACATCCACTCCCACTCATTCTCGGTCGACGGATTATGTTTCCGCTCGTCGGATTCTGATTGTCCGACACAAACGTTCACTTTACATCCACTCCCACTCATTCTCGGTCGACGGATTCTGTTTCCGCTCGTCGGATTCTGATCGTCCGACACAAACATTCACTTTACATCTCGGTCGACGGATTCTGTTTCCGCTCGTCGGATTCTGATCGTCCGACACAAACATTCACTTTACTTCAACTCCCACTCAATCTCGCTCGACGGATTCTGTTTCCGCTCGTCGGATTCTGATCGTCCGACACAAATATTCACTTTACATCCACTCCCACTCATTCTCGGTCGACGGATTCTGTTTCCGCTCGTCGGATTCTGATCGTCCGACACAAACATTCACTTTACATCCACTCCCACTCATTCTCGGTCGACGGATTCTGTTTCCGCTCGTCGGATTATGATCGCCCAACACAAACATTCACTTTACATCAACTCCCACTCAATCTCGCTCGACGAATTCTGTTTCCGCTCGTCGGATTCTGATCGTCCGACACAAACATTCACTTTACATCCACTCCCACTCATTCTCGGTCGACGGATTCTGTTTCCGCTCGTCGGATTATGATCGTCCAACACAAACATTCACTTTACATCCACTCTCACTCATTCTCGGTCGACGGATTCTGTTTCCGCTCGTCGGATTCTGATCGTCCGACACAAACATTCACTTTACATCCACTCCCACTCATTCTCGGTCGACGGATTCTGTTTCCGCTCGTCGGATTATGATCGCCCAACACAAACATTCACTTTACATCAACTCCCACTCAATCTCGCTCGACGGATTCTGTTTCCGCTCGTCGGATTCTGATCGTCGGACACAAACATTCACTTTACATCAACTCCCACTCATTCTCGGTCGACGGATTCTGTTTCCGCTCGTCGGATTATGATCGCCCAACACAAACATTCACTTTACATCAACTCCCACTCAATCTCGCTCGACGGATTCTGTTTCCGCTCGTCGGATTCTGATCGTCCGACACAAACATTCACTTTACATCCACTCCCACTCATTCTCGGTCGACGGATTCTGTTTCCGCTCGTCGGATTCTGATCGTCCGACACAAACATTCACTTTACATCCACTCCCACTCATTCTCGGTCGACGGATTCTGTTTCCGCTCGTCGGATTCTGATCGTCCGACACAAACATTCACTTTACATCCACTCCCACTCATTCTCGGTCGACGGATTCTGTTTCCGCTCGTCGGATTCTGATCGTCCGACACAAACATTCACTTTACATCCACTCCCACTCATTCTCGGTCGACGGATTCTGTTTCCGCTCGTCGGATTATGATCGCCCAACACAAACATTCACTTTACATCAACTCCCACTCAATCTCGCTCGACGAATTCTGTTTCCGCTCGTCGGATTCTGATCGTCCGACACAAACATTCACTTTACATCCACTCCCACTCATTCTCGGTCGACGGATTCTGTTTCCGCTCGTCGGATTATGATCGTCCAACACAAACATTCACTTTACATCCACTCTCACTCATTCTCGGTCGACGGATTCTGTTTCCGCTCGTCGGATTCTGATCGTCCGACACAAACATTCACTTTACATCCACTCCCACTCATTCTCGGTCGACGGATTCTGTTTCCGCTCGTCGGATTATGATCGCCCAACACAAACATTCACTTTACATCAACTCCCACTCATTCTCGGTCGACGGATTCTGTTTCCGCTCGTCGGATTCTGATCGTCCGACACAAACATTCACTTTACATCCACTCCCACTCATTCTCGGTCGACGGATTCTGTTTCCGCTCGTCGGATTCTGTCGTGGAACGACGCGACTATCGATACGTTGCATAATACGCGTTGGGAATACGGACTAATGGCGTTCATTTGTTAATCGGTCACGCCAATGAGGAAATGTCTAGACAACAGACGTTGCGGGCAGTACAAAAGAGAGGGGCCACGGCCCAGCAGCAGTCATTTCAACTTTGCTCTGAGAAAACCAGTCTTGTGAGCAATTACTGTCCTCCGCGACCAATCGAATCTCCTCCGGGATTCAAAAGCTTTCTTGTCCTTTTGGACTACCCCTTTTCGTCTCCTCTGAGACCAATCCGACCCGACCACTCCCAGCGTTTCGGTCAGCACATACAACTCACTCATAGAGCAGTGTCGCGTGTTCTAATCCACCGTCCACTCTCGTATACGGTCAGTGCAAAGCGGCACGTGGCGTTCTGACCTACCACTGTGATTCTCTCTGAGGATCACTTCGAAACGTACATAAGTCCGCTCTAAGGCAACTGGAAGTCCAGCGACTCTCCAACCGTCCGCAACTGCCCGTCTCCGAAGGACTTAACTTGTTTCGATTGCATGCGATAAACACTTGTGAATTGATTGTGTTGTTGTGCTGTGCTTGAAGCATTGGAAGTGATACTGGTTACAGTATTCCTGTTGGGAGAAGGTTGTCGGTTGTGGCGAGTAGTCTGTTTCCGCTTATGGTGCATCGGCCTATCGGATAACGTCCCGTAGCCGCAGACAAAGACACTCGAAGCCACCCAAACAACCAAGTTATCTCGAGAATCGATCGATATCCTATCGATATCTTATCGAAGTCAACTGATATCTGTCCATATCCAGTACGTAACACATCCAGTATTGATCACACTACGATGACGCACGTTCGCAAGAACGAGAAGATCATCATTGATGGAAACATCAAGAAGATGAAAGATGCCATGGAGAAGGCCGAAGCCGCAAAGATGAACGACGAGTTCAGCGCGGCCACCGAAGCTACCTTCCTCCTCTTGCGCACGATCATCAACGAACTCGAAGCAACCATCGAGAAGATTGAGAACCGTGTCTACTCCTCCATGAACACCGAAGGTGTGACGGAATTCGAGGAGTACACTGAATCGATCAACTACCCCATGATCACCATGGAGGCCAGGGACTTTCTGAACACCCACATGGCGATGTTCGAGCAGAGGAAAGGAAACACTCCCAACCACTCGATGAAGCTGAACGGGCTGAACGGATCTCTCAACAAGTCCAAGTCAGCCGTCTCCATCCACACGGCCGAAACATCCGGAACAGCTATCGAACACAACGGGGCTCCGAACATGCCTATGATGGGACACTTCCCCAGTGGAAACAACCACAACAAGCAGGAACAGAACATGATGCAGGAGAACTACGGGAAGTTCTTCAACTACGGCCAGGCTCCCATCTACAGCCCCAACATGTTCGGACCGGACACAGACCCCAGGACCACCCTCCACCGCAACAACTACGGTCTGGGACAGCCCATGCCAAGGCAGAACATCGACCCATCGTTGTTCCGGGCGACAGCCGGTGGAGACAACTTCGATCACTCCACCCCCAACTACAACACGAAGCCGAGCTATCGTCAGCACACCAACCTCACCCCGGAGTACTCGAAGAACAAAGACTTCAGGGTCAAGTTCGGCAACCTGAAACTCCCCAAGTTCAACAGTGCCAACACGTTTGCGGCGTTCTGGGAGATGTACCAGCCGCTGGTGTTCGTGCGCCAAGATGTGCCGGATTCGGAAAAGCTCTTCCTCCTTCTAGAAGCTTGTGAGGACGAGAGGGAGAAATCGTTCCTTCCCAAGGAAGGCGGGAAAATCCAGTTCGTGATCGACTATCTGATGGAAAAATACATGCACCCCTCTGAGATTCAGGCTGAAATCCGCCGCCTCATTCAGAAGCAACCAAAGATGACTGACGGATACAGTCTGAACGATCTGAGGAACCGGTACGAGGACATCTGCATCATCATCAGTGCCATTCAGCGCGCTCACAACCAGCTCGGAATCCGAATGCCTGAAGTCGAAACGGGCCTCGGAACGGCATCGACTCTTCTCGAGAAACTGCCTCCCCGGGTCCAGAGACACATCAAAAAAGAGAACGTATACAACAACCGCTTTGGGATGATCACCAACCTCGATCAGCTGCAGCGATCGCTACACAACTGCATCATCTACGAACGCGAGGTCAACAGCCACAGCGAGGACACAAACGCGACCCACCCCACGGTGCATACCACGAACATGCACATGAACAGTGATGAACTGGGGGAGGTAACGATGCTCACACTGCCCCAGCGCCAGCGCGCATTCGACAACAAGGGATGCATCTTCTGTGGAAGCACCATGCACACTTCCGTGCTCTGCAAGGTGCGGAATCCCACCCCTCTCAAGATTCAGATTGTCCGAGCGGCCGGCGTCTGCCAGAAGTGCTACTTGCCCGGGCACTATGGATCACAGTGCGAGAACGTGAAGTCCAACTGCGTCACGTGCGGCAAGCCGCACAGAAACGAGCTCTGCCTCCAAGCCGCCAGAATGGAAAGGACGGTGAACAGCACCCCTCCCAGTCACTTTCCGAGGACGCAGTATGCTACCCAGAATCAGCAGAACCAGTACCAGGGAGGAAAGCACCAGCAGCCACACAACAACGGTCAAAACGGCCAGCGGCCGCACCGCATGAACCCTCAGAACACCCCAGCCGTGCATCTGGCCAACGAGGGATACAACGACCACGAGGAGGAGTACCCGATGCCGGACACGGAAGGGGACCGCCCCCTCCCCAGAACCGATGAAGAGAACATCTTCGAACAGAATGAACAGGAACAGGAGACAGAATTTTTTCCTGAACAATGAGGTCAACTCTAATCAAGCGGTCTCAAACAATAATAACAACACCAGAGCAACACCAGCGAGCAGCACAGAAGCTACAGCCTTGCACACCGAAGCAAGCGCAACAAAATCATCAACTTACAACACTAAAGCAACATCCGCTAGCAGCACAGAAGCCACAGCCTTGCACACCGAAGCAAGCGCAGCAGAATCATCGATTCACAACGCTAAAGCAACACCCGTTAGCAGCACAGAAGTCACAGCTTTGCACACCAAAGCAAGCACAACAAAATCATCGAATGCGGCCCTAATGAGCATACCAGTAACAGTGATCAACCCAACCACGCTCCAGTCAACATCAATAATAGCTATGATCGACGGAGGTTCAACGACGACCTTCTTAACAGAACATATAGCAAAATCAATTGGCATTCCACTTTCAAACATACGACAGACTCCCATAGGATCCTTCGGTGGAGCTACATCGTTCAGAAGATCTGGAGAAGCAACAATCACTCTATCCAGCAAGGAAAGAAAACAGATCACGACCACAGTAAAAACTACGGAATGCATCACCAAACCATATTTTACGTACAAACTGTCAGAAGACGACAAACGAGAGATACAAGCAAACAACATACCAGTATCACGTATAGACGATAAACGAGTAAGACCTGATTTACTGATAGGTCAGGACTTGATCAACACCATTTGTCCGCCCGAGAAACCGATAGACCTTCCATCTGGGCTGCGTACAACCGAAACCATATTTGGACCAGTTCTATCAGGGACGAAGACAACTGGGGCACAACGACAAGCAACACATCTCGCCCACAACACCAGAGTAGATTCAGATACAGAGTTTGATCTCCAGAAACACTGGGAAATCGAGCACATAGGCATAACCGCTAGCGACGAACACGACAGTAAACAGATAGAAGAAGAAAAAGTCAAAAAGTACTTCCGAGACACCGTGGAAGAAAAAGAAGACGGGATCCACGTCAGATTTCCTTGGAAAAACGAACATATCACCATTGCAGACAACTATAGAATAGCACTTAAAAGACTAGAAAATCAGTTCCGAAATCTCCGAAACAACGAAAAGCTTTGGACAGACTACTGCAAGACGTTCAGCGATCAGCTTGCCCGAGGCATAATAGAAATTGTACCAGCAGATGAACCACGAGGAAAAATCGTTTACTTCCTACCCCACCAAGCTGTGTTAAAACCAGACAGCAACACAACTAAACTTAGAGTAGTTTTCGACGCAAGTTCTCACATGAAATACGAACTATCACTCAACGACATCATCCATCAGGGACCCACACTACTACCAGATATTTGTGGAATGCTACTGCGAGCCAGGCTGAACAAACATATAATGATTGCAGACGTAGAAAAAGCATTCTTAATGGTCCACCTACAGAACATAGACAGAGACGCAGTGAGATTCCTGTGGTTCAAAGATCCGCTCCGAAAGGATTTTTCTATCGACAATGTCATACAAATGCGATACACCCGCATTCCCTTCGGAGTTAACGCCTCGCCCTACCTACTTGCACAATCTATTGTATATCATCTAGAGAAAACAAACTCTCCGTTAAGCAGGCAAATCCAAGACAACACCTATGTGGACAATGTGATCATGCGAAGCAACAACACAGATACCCTAATTGAATATTATCGCACCTCGAAGAAACTGTTCAACGAGATCAATATGAACTTGAGAGAATACCTGTCTAACAGTTCATCAATCAACAATGTCATTGAAGAGAAAGACAAAGCCAGCGGAGTCAATGTTAAAATCTTAGGAATACGGTGGGACCCCCAGAACGATAAAATAGCCATTCCGGTCCACCTCATACGCAAAAATCTTGAAATAAACACAAAACGTACGGTCGTAAGCAACCTAGCTTCGGTTTATGATCCACTAGGATTAGTGTGTCCACTGTTGACAAAGGCAAAAATATTCATGCAAGAACTTTGGACCAAGAACACGCAGTGGGACGACAAACTAGCGGAAGCAGACAACAAACGTTGGGAAGCAATAATATCGAAAATTGATACCTTGGTACTGCGCAACAGAATGACAAATGCGGTGGTTCCATCTTCGTATCATGACATGTGTATTTTCACAGATGCCTCCACCGAAATGTACGGAGCGTGCGCATACATTCGTGAAATGAGCAAGAATTTCAACATTAACCCAAGGGCAGAATTAATATTCGCAAAACAACGATTAGCTCCTTTACGAAACAAACTGACAATACCTAAGCTAGAACTTCTAGGCATCTTGGCCGGGTGCAGAATGGTAGAATTCCTAATCAAGGAATTCCAGGGAGAAATTGATACGAAAACTGTACACTTATTCTCTGATTCAAGTGTTGCCATAGCTTGGATAAAAACACCAAACTCCACGAAGCAAGAGAAATTCGTCCAACGAAGAATCAAGGAAATATACGAAATCACAACTCGTCTAAATGACATTGGAATCAGTATCATTCTTCGTCACGTCGCATCAGGAGACAACCCAGCGGATCACATAACTCGCGGATTGGAAAGCACATCCATAGACACGTCAAACTGGTGGAAAGGACCAGCGTTCCTGAACAGATCAGAAACAACTTGGTCGGAATCATTCATCATACCACCCCAAGCCGAATCACTACTCACTAACCACTCGGAGACGTACAACAAAGGTGTCACTGATATTGAGAACTCATCAAATATCGACAGATACGTGAAACTTAACTGGAATATTGAAAGATTTCTCAGTAAGTTCTCACAATCCTTCAACCATATATCAAAATCTCGAGTGAAAGAAGAATGGTCACCATCCGAATACCAACGTACCTTACGCCGCACCATAAGAAATCATCAACACAAATTCAACATCAACGAAAATTCCATGAAACATAGAAACCTGAACCCTTTCACAGATCAACACGGCATTGTACGAAGCCGAGGCAGGCTGGGTAACACAAATCTACAGGAAGACGCAAAGTTCCCAACAATTATCGACGGGGGAAGCCACTTGGCAAAACTACTAATACGGAAAGTTCACATAGACAACGCCCACATAGGACCGAACCAAACCCTAGCGACTATACGGGATCGATACTGGATCACCCGTGGAAGGCAATCAGTTCGCAACGAACTTTCAAAATGCGTGATCTGCAAACGATATAACTCATACACGTTCAAATACCCAAACACTTCAAACATGCCAGATGATCGAGTGACAAAAAGCAAACCGTTTCACTCTACTGGAGTTGATCTTTTCAACTTACACCAAGTGAAAGACACAAAACTATGGGGTTGCATTTTCACCTGCTTCAGCACACGCCTAGTCCATTTAGAAATGGTAAACGATCTATCAGCGAACACATTCATCCACGCCCTTCGCAAATTCATAGCAAGACGGGGACAGCCGTCCACTATCTTATCAGATAACGCGACTAATTTCACACTAACAAAAGAGATACTTGAGAAAAATCAGCAGGTTCAACAGTTCGCAGCCAGCAAACAAATCACCTGGAAGCACATACCTGCATTGAGCCCCTGGAGAGGAGCTGCCTACGAACGATTGATTCAATCAATTAAGAGAGGTCTAAACAAATCCATAGGAAGAAGAAAATTATCTCCATCACAGCTGGAAACTCAATTGATAGAAATAGAATCAATAATAAATGCTCGACCATTGACATATGTGTCCCAGCAATCGGACAGCAAAGTGATAAGACCCATAGATATCATCTCCCCAAACATTGCCACCATTCCACTACAATTCCCTTCTAACAACGACGATAACGATTCGACATACGAGGGAGAAGACGAGACAGCAGCCTACCATCGAACGATCAAGTCCTTGGGTAAATCACAGGAATGCCGGGACAAATTTTGGGATATATGGTCCGATGAATATATAAAAAATCTGAGAGAATCGCATAGGCTTCGCATCGACAACAAACGATACACCAATATAAAGCCGAAAATAGGTATGATAGTCATAATAAGCGATGAGAACGTTCCCAGGTATAACTGGCCTCTAGGAAAAATAACACAACTGGTACCCAGTAAAGACGGGCAGATCCGATCTGTAATCGTCTCAACCTCCGCACAAAGGTCAAAAGAAAGATCGATAAATGCCCTTATACCATTAGAAATCGGAGAATATACAAACACAAGTCAATGAAAATAATAACGAGTCGATAGTAACTATTCCCTCTTTAATTGTTTCAACTTTGTATTAAAAAACTACATCACAACCCTAATGACACCAAATAATCTCCATTCTAATAAATACCACGATATTCGTAAATTCCGGAACATCCGTAGTATTTAATGATCATACAAGACATTCGAACATAACTACGAGCGACTTCTGTCGGGTAGCCGCTATTAGCCAACAGGAGTGTACTACAAAATACGGCCAATTCAAATTCGAATTTGCATGTTCCCAGAAAGTTCTGAAACTGTGGTCCGTCGGTATACATAAAAGACCACTATTGACAGATCGAAGGAATACCATGTCATTCGCTATCTTCCTTTCTCTTATGACCATTGATGTTTGTGACGCTTATCGACGGTTCAGCCTGATGACCTTGATGTTGTAACATTTATCATCTACGCGTCTTTGATTGTCTTCATCTTAGTTCCTGTACGTATCATCATATCAGTTCCTTGCTAAAATAATCTCACCGTGGTTAGCCTGCCCAACATTGATCGTGATCGATATGTGATGCTGATGCGCGTTTGAGTTATCACCATCGTTAAAATTCGTTAGAGATCGTTAAAATTACAGCAACATGGCATCTCGCTCAGCCTCCGACACATCGTTCATTTCGGCAGACGATACACCGATGACTCCGCCCCACCAGGGAGCGCAGCCAGGAGCCCTTAGAGTGACGCCGCTCGCGCTGTCGGAGGCTCTCAATGCCGTTAACCTGAACGGACAGGAGATCCACCCAGTCCACGCTACCCAGAAGACAACCCCGGAGAAGACCAACGTGTCCAATGAGGTGTGGTTCATTTATTTCCACCATCGATCACCAATCGATTACCGAATTCAATCAATTATCATTGGAGATATTATTCCTCATTTCCGATCGAATAACTTTTGGCTACACACCATTATCAAGTATTTTATACTTATTGATTGCATACAGTTAATACCGCCCCTGAGCGATAACTCGTCGACTATTTTCTATCTCATCACATAACCAGTAATGTTATCTCGAATCGATTATCAATTCGGAAACGGAACGGACCATGGCTAGGAATTATCATCGTATAATTCCAGGACCTTCTCCTCGAGATGAGGAGGCTGACGAGCGCCATTTCGTCGGCTGTGTCGCCTCGCATCATGAGCAGGGACCCCTCGACGACCAAGTCCCGCAAGCGATCGGCAGCGAGGTCGCCGTCTCCCGTCTCCCGTAAATCGGTGCGCACCAACGCCTCCCCCACCGTCACCCCCACTACTTCGGCATCGGCATGCCACTTTTGCGGAAACATGCACAGGTCCTCTCTTTGCGACGTGTTCCCCTCCCTGGGAGCACGCCAGAACCGCATCAGGGATCTCAGGCGGTGCCCCATCTGCGCAAGGGCGCACGCTCAGCCATGCAGGCACGTCAACCGTCGTTGCGCCGTCTGCGGCAAGACTGGCCACCACGTTTCCATGTGCGCCGAAATCACTCCTCGGGACTGAAGGAGGGATGTTCAGCACCATATTCAACCTATCGCATACCCGCACCATGTTCTATTGGTCCAATGTTATTCATATTTATTGTAGTTTGTAGTGTTCCGTTGGGGTTCCATTGGTCCGCCCCTGTTAAATAAAACCAATTACGTATCGTATATCATATCGAAACCAATTACGTATATCATATTACGTATATCGTATTGATCGGAAACGAAACAGTGTCATCATGTCTCATCGATCGGTCGTCGAATAGTTGGTTATCGATTTCTCCTGATTTTATACACCCCCACCATCGTTGTTCAGGGGGGAGTGTCGTGGAACGACGCGACTATCGATACGTTGCATAATACGCGTTGGGAATACGGACTAATGGCGTTCATTTGTTAATCGGTCACGCCAATGAGGAAATGTCTAGACAACAGACGTTGCGGGCAGTACAAAAGAGAGGGGCCACGGCCCAGCAGCAGTCATTTCAACTTTGCTCTGAGAAAACCAGTCTTGTGAGCAATTACTGTCCTCCGCGACCAATCGAATCTCCTCCGGGATTCAAAAGCTTTCTTGTCCTTTTGGACTACCCCTTTTCGTCTCCTCTGAGACCAATCCGACCCGACCACTCCCAGCGTTTCGGTCAGCACATACAACTCACTCATAGAGCAGTGTCGCGTGTTCTAATCCACCGTCCACTCTCGTATACGGTCAGTGCAAAGCGGCACGTGGCGTTCTGACCTACCACTGTGATTCTCTCTGAGGATCACTTCGAAACGTACATAAGTCCGCTCTAAGGCAACTGGAAGTCCAGCGACTCTCCAACCGTCCGCAACTGCCCGTCTCCGAAGGACTTAACTTGTTTCGATTGCATGCGATAAACACTTGTGAATTGATTGTGTTGTTGTGCTGTGCTTGAAGCATTGGAAGTGATACTGGTTACAGTATTCCTGTTGGGAGAAGGTTGTCGGTTGTGGCGAGTAGTCTGTTTCCGCTTAGATTCTGATCGTCCGACACAAACATTCACTTTACATCCACTCCCACTCATTCTCGGTCGACGGATTCTGTTTCCGCTCGTCGGATTCTGATCGTCCGACACAAACATTCACTTTACATCTCGGTCGACGGATTCTGTTTCCGCTCGTCGGATTCTGATCGTCCGACACAAACATTCACTTTACATCTCGGTCGACGGATTCTGTTTCCGCTCGTCGGATTCTGATCGTCCGACACAAACATTCACTTTACTTCAACTCCCACTCAATCTCGCTCGACGGATTCTGTTTCCGCTCGTCGGATTCTGATCGTCCGACACAAACATTCACTTTACATCCACTCCCACTCATTCTCGGTCGACGGATTCTGTTTCCGCTCGTCGGATTCTGATCGTCCGACACAAACATTCACTTTACATCCACTCCCACTCATTCTCGGTCGACGGATTCTGTTTCCGCTCGTCGGATTATGATCGCCCAACACAAACATTCACTTTACATCAACTCCCATTCAATCTCGCTCGACGAATTCTGTTTCCGCTCGTCGGATTCTGATCGTCCGACACAAACATTCACTTTACATCCACTCCCACTCATTCTCGGTCGACGGATTCTGTTTCCGCTCGTCGGATTATGATCGTCCAACACAAACATTCACTTTACATCCACTCTCACTCATTCTCGGTCGACGGATTCTGTTTCCGCTCGTCGGATTCTGATCGTCCGACACAAACATTCACTTTACATCCACTCCCACTCATTCTCGGTCGACGGATTCTGTTTCCGCTCGTCGGATTATGATCGCCCAACACAAACATTCACTTTACATCAACTCCCACTCAATCTCGCTCGACGGATTCTGTTTCCGCTCGTCGGATTCTGATCGTCGGACACAAACATTCACTTTACATCAACTCCCACTCATTCTCGGTCGACGGATTCTGTTTCCGCTCGTCGGATTATGATCGCCCAACACAAACATTCACTTTACATCAACTCCCACTCAATCTCGCTCGACGGATTCTGTTTCCGCTCGTCGGATTCTGATCGTCCGACACAAACATTCACTTTACATCCACTCCCACTCATTCTCGGTCGACGGATTATGTTTCCGCTCGTCGGATTCTGATTGTCCGACACAAACGTTCACTTTACATCCACTCCCACTCATTCTCGGTCGACGGATTCTGTTTCCGCTCGTCGGATTCTGATCGTCCGACACAAACATTCACTTTACATCCACTCCCACTCATTCTCGGTCGACGGATTATGTTTCCGCTCGTCGGATTCTGATTGTCCGACACAAACGTTCACTTTACATCCACTCCCACTCATTCTCGGTCGACGGATTCTGTTTCCGCTCGTCGGATTATGATCGCCCAACACAAACATTCACTTTACATCCACTCCCACTCATTCTCGGTCGACGGATTCTGTTTCCGCTCGTCGGATTCTGATCGTCCGACACAAACATTAAACATTCACTTTACATCCACTCCCACTCATTCTCGGTCAACGGATTCTGTTTCCGCTCGTCGGATTCTGATCGTCCAACACAAACATTCACTTTACATCCACTCCCACTCATTCTCGGTCGACGGATTCTGTTTCCGCTCGTCGGATTCTGATCGTCCAACACAAACATTCACTTTACATACACTCCCACTCATTCTCGGTCGACGGATTATGTTTCCGCTCGTCGGACTCTGATCGTCCGACACAAACATTCACTTTACATCCACTCCCACTCATTCTCGGTCGACGGATTCTGTTTCCGCTCGTCGGATTCTGATCGACCGACACAAACATTCACTTTACATCCACTCCCACTCATTCTCGGTCGACGGATTATGTTTCCGCTCGTCGGATTCTGATTGTCCGACACAAACGTTCACTTTACATCCACTCCCACTCATTCTCGGTCGACGGATTCTGTTTCCGCTCGTCGGATTCTGATCGTCCGACACAAACATTCACTTTACATCCACTCCCACTCATTCTCGGTCGACGGATTATGTTTCCGCTCGTCGGATTCTGATCGTCCGACACAAACGTTCACTTTACATCCACTCCCACTCATTCTCGGTCGACGGATTCTGTTTCCGCTCGTCGGATTCTGATCGTCCGACACAAACATTCACTTTACATCCACTCCCACTCATTCTCGGTCGACGGATTATGTTTCCGCTCGTCGGATTCTGATTGTCCGACACAAACGTTCACTTTACATCCACTCCCACTCATTCTCGGTCGACGGATTCTGTTTCCGCTCGTCGGATTCTGATCGTCCGACACAAACATTCACTTCACATCCACTCCCACTCATTCTCGGTCGACGGATTCTGTTTCCGCTCGTCGGATTATGATCGTCCAACACAAACATTAACTTTACATCCACTCCCACTCATTCTCGGTCGACGGATTCTGTTTCCGCTCGTCGGATTCTGAACGTCCGACACAAACATTCACTTTACATCCATTCCCACTCATTCTCGGTCGACGGACTCTGTTTCCGCTCGTCGGATTCTGATCGTCCGACACAAACATTCACTTTACATCCAGTCCCACTCATTCTCGGTCGACGGATTCCGTTTCCGCTCGTCGGATTCTGATCGTCCGACACAATCATTCACCTTACATCCACTCCAACTCATTCTCGGTCGACGGATTCTGTTTCCGCTCGTCGGAATCTGATCGTCCGACACAAACATTCACTTTACATCCACTCCCACTCATTCTCGGTCGACGGATTATGTTTCCGCTCGTCGGATTCTGATTGTCCGACACAAACGTTCACTTTACATCCACTCCCACTCATTCTCGGTCGACGGATTCTGTTTCCGCTCGTCGGATTCTGATCGTCCGACACAAACATTCACTTTACATCCACTCCCACTCATTCTCGGTCGACGGATTATGTTTCCGCTCGTCGGATTCTGATTGTCCGACACAAACGTTCACTTAACATCCACTCCCACTCATTCTCGGTCGACGGATTCTGTTTCCGCTCGTCGGATTATGATCGCCCAACACAAACATTCACTTTACATCCACTCCCACTCATTCTCGGTCGACGGATTCTGTTTCCGCTCGTCGGATTCTGATCGTCCGACACAAACATTAAACATTCACTTTACATCCACTCCCACTCATTCTCGGTCAACGGATTCTGTTTCCGCTCGTCGGATTCTGATCGTCCAACACAAACATTCACTTTACATACACTCCCACTCATTCTCGGTCGACGGATTATGTTTCCGCTCGTCGGACTCTGATCGTCCGACACAAACATTCACTTTACATCCACTCCCACTCATTCTCGGTCGACGGATTCTGTTTCCGCTCGTCGGATTCTGATCGACCGACACAAACATTCACTTTACATCCACTCCCACTCATTCTCGGTCGACGGATTATGTTTCCGCTCGTCGGATTCTGATTGTCCGACACAAACGTTCACTTTACATCCACTCCCACTCATTCTCGGTCGACAGGTTCTGTTTCCGCTCGTCGGATTCTGATCGTCCGACACAAACATTCACTTTACATCCACTCCCACTCATTCTCGGTCGACGGATTATGTTTCCGCTCGTCGGATTCTGATCGTCCGACACAAACGTTCACTTTACATCCACTCCCACTCATTCTCGGTCGACGGATTCTGTTTCCGCTCGTCGGATTCTGATCGTCCGACACAAACATTCACTTTACATCCACTCCCACTCATTCTCGGTCGACGGATTATGTTTCCGCTCGTCGGATTCTGATTGTCCGACACAAACGTTCACTTTACATCCACTCCCACTCATTCTCGGTCGACAGGTTCTGTTTCCGCTCGTCGGATTCTGATCGTCCGACACAAACATTCACTTTACATCCACTCCCACTCATTCTCGGTCGACGGATTATGTTTCCGCTCGTCGGATTCTGATCGTCCGACACAAACGTTCACTTTACATCCACTCCCACTCATTCTCGGTCGACGGATTCTGTTTCCGCTCGTCGGATTCTGATCGTCCGACACAAACATTCACTTTACATCCACTCCCACTCATTCTCGGTCGACGGATTATGTTTCCGCTCGTCGGATTCTGATTGTCCGACACAAACGTTCACTTTACATCCACTCCCACTCATTCTCGGTCGACGGATTCTGTTTCCGCTCGTCGGATTCTGATCGTCCGACACAAACATTCACTTTACATCCACTCCCACTCATTCTCGGTCGACGGATTCTGTTTCCGCTCGTCGGATTATGATCGTCCAACACAAACATTAACTTTACATCCACTCCCACTCATTCTCGGTCGACGGATTCCGTTTCCGCTCGTCGGATTCTGATCGTCCGACACAAACATTCACCTTACATCCACTCCAACTCATTCTCGGTCGACGGATTCTGTTTCCGCTCGTCGGATTCTGATCGTCCGACACAAACATTCACTTTACATCCAGTCCCACTCATTCTCGGTCGACGGATTCTGTTTCCGCTCGTCGGATTCTGATCGTCCGACACAAACATTCACTTTACATCCACTCCCACTCATTCTCGGTCGACGGATTCTGTTTCCGCTCGTCGGATTCTGATCGTCCGACACAAACATTCACTTTACATCCAGTCCCACTCATTCTCGGTCGACGGATTCTGTTTCCGCTCGTCGGATTCTGATCGTCCGACACAAACATTCACTTTACATCCACTCCCACTCATTCTCGGTCGACGGATTCTGTTTCCGCTCGTCGGATTCTGATCGTCCGACACAAACATTCACTTTACATCCACTCCCACTCATTCTCGGTCGACGGATTCTGTTTCCGCTCGTCGGATTCTGATCGTCCGACACAAACATTCACTTTACATCCACTCCCACTCATTCTCGGTCGACGGATTCTGTTTCCGCTCGTCGGATTCTGATCGTCCGACACAAACATTCACTTTACATCCACTCCCACTCATTCTCGGTCGACGGATTCTGTTTCCGCTCGTCGGATTCTGATCGTACGACACAAACATTCACTTTACATCCAGTCACACTCATTCTCGGTCGACGGATTCTGTTTCCGCTCGTCGGATTCTGATCGTCCGACACAAACATTCACTTTACATCCACTCCCACTCATTCTCGGTCGACGGATTCTGTTTCCGCTCGTCGGATTCTGATCGTCCGACACAAACATTCACTTTACATCCACTCCCACTCATTCTCGGTCGACGGATTCTGTTTCCGCTCGTCGGATTCTGATCGTCCGACACAAACATTCACTTTACATCCACTCCCACTCATTCTCGGTCGACAGATTCTGTTTCCGCTCGTCGGATTCTGATCGTCCGACACAAACATTCACCTTACATCCACTCCAACTCATTCTCGGTCGACGGATTCTGTTTCCGCTCGTCGGATTATGATCGTCCAACACAAACATTAACTTTACATCCACTCCCACTCATTCTCGGTCGACGGATTCTGTTTCCGCTCGTCGGATTCTGATCGTCCGACACAAACATTCACTTTACATCCACTCCCACTCATTCTCGGTCGACGGATTCTGTTTCCGCTCGTCGGATTCTGATCGTCCGACACAAACATTCACTTTACATCCACTCCCACTCATTCTCGGTCGACGGATTCTGTTTCCGCTCGTCGGATTCTGATCGTCCGACACAAACATTCACTTTACATCCACTCCCACTCATTCTCGGTCGACGGATTCTGTTTCCGCTCGTCGGATTATGATCGTCCAACACAAACATTCACTTTACATCCACTCCCACTCATTCTCGGTCGACGGATTCTGTTTCCGCTCGTCGGATTCTGATCGTCCGACACAAACATTCACTTTACATCCACTCCCACTCATTCTCGGTCGACGGATTCTGTTTCCGCTCGTCGGATTGTGATCGTCCGACACAAACATTCACTTTACATCCACTCCCACTCATTCTCGGTCGACGGATTCTGTTTCCGCTCGTCGGATTCTGATCGTCCGACACAAACATTCACTTTACATCCACTCCCACTCATTCTCGGTCGACGGATTCTGTTTCCGCTCGTCGGATTATGATCGTCCAACACAAACATTCACTTTACATCCACTCCCACTCATTCTCGGTCGACGGATTCTGTTTCCGCTCGTCGGATTATGATCGTCCAACACAAACATTCACTTTACATCCACTCTCACTCATTCTCGGTCGACAGATTCTGTTTCCGCTCGTCGGATTATGATCGTCCAACACAAACATTCACTTTACATCCACTCCCACTCATTCTCGGTCGACGGATTCTGTTTCCGCTCAACGGTTTCTGATCGTCCAACACAAACATTCACTTTACATCCACTCCCACTCATTCTCGGTCGACGGATTATGTTTTCGCTCGTCGGATTATGATCGTCCAACACAAACATTCACTTTACATCCACTCCCACTCATTCTCGGTCGACGGATTCTGTTTCCGCTCGTCGGATTCTGATCGTCCGACACAAACATTCACTTTCCATCCACTCCCACTCATTCTCGGTCGACGGATTCTGTTTCCGCTCAACGGTTTCTGATCGTCCAACACAAACATTCACTTTACATCCACTCCCACTCATTCTCGGTCGACGGATTCTGTTTCCGCTCGTCGGATTCTGATCGTCCGACACAAACATTCACTTTCCATCCACTCCCACTCATTCTCGGTCGACGGATTCTGTTTCCGCTCAACGGTTTCTGATCGTCCAACACAAACATTCACTTTACATCCACTCCCACTCATTCTCGGTCGACGGATTCTGTTTTCGCTCGTCGGATTATGATCGTCCAACACAAACATTCACTTTACATCCACTCCCACTCATTCTCGGTCGACGGATTCTGTTTTCGCTCGTCGGATTATGATCGTCCAACACAAACATTCACTTTACATCCACTCCCACTCATTCTCGGTCGACGGATTCTGTTTCCGCTCGTCGGATTCTGATCGTCCAACACAAACATTCACTTTCCATCCACTCCCACTCATTCTCGGTCGACGGATTCTGTTTCCGCTCGTCGGATTCTGATCGTCCGACACAAACATTCACTTTACATCCACTCCCACTCATTCTCGGTCGACGGATTCTGTTTCCGCTCGTCGGATTCTGATCGTCCGACACAAACATTCACTTTCCATCCACTCCCACTCATTCTCGGTCGACGGATTCTGTTTCCGCTCGTCGGATTCTGATCGTCCGACACAAACATTAAACATTCACTTTACATCCACTCCCACTCATTCTCGGTCAACGGATTCTGTTTCCGCTCGTCGGATTCTGATCGTCCAACACAAACATTCACTTTACATACACTCCCACTCATTCTCGGTCGACGGATTATGTTTCCGCTCGTCGGACTCTGATCGTCCGACACAAACATTCACTTTACATCCACTCCCACTCATTCTCGGTCGACGGATTCTGTTTCCGCTCGTCGGATTCTGATCGACCGACACAAACATTCACTTTACATCCACTCCCACTCATTCTCGGTCGACGGATTATGTTTCCGCTCGTCGGATTCTGATTGTCCGACACAAACGTTCACTTTACATCCACTCCCACTCATTCTCGGTCGACAGGTTCTGTTTCCGCTCGTCGGATTCTGATCGTCCGACACAAACATTCACTTTACATCCACTCCCACTCATTCTCGGTCGACGGATTATGTTTCCGCTCGTCGGATTCTGATCGTCCGACACAAACGTTCACTTTACATCCACTCCCACTCATTCTCGGTCGACGGATTCTGTTTCCGCTCGTCGGATTCTGATCGTCCGACACAAACATTCACTTTACATCCACTCCCACTCATTCTCGGTCGACGGATTATGTTTCCGCTCGTCGGATTCTGATTGTCCGACACAAACGTTCACTTTACATCCACTCCCACTCATTCTCGGTCGACAGGTTCTGTTTCCGCTCGTCGGATTCTGATCGTCCGACACAAACATTCACTTTACATCCACTCCCACTCATTCTCGGTCGACGGATTATGTTTCCGCTCGTCGGATTCTGATCGTCCGACACAAACGTTCACTTTACATCCACTCCCACTCATTCTCGGTCGACGGATTCTGTTTCCGCTCGTCGGATTCTGATCGTCCGACACAAACATTCACTTTACATCCACTCCCACTCATTCTCGGTCGACGGATTATGTTTCCGCTCGTCGGATTCTGATTGTCCGACACAAACGTTCACTTTACATCCACTTCCACTCATTCTCGGTCGACGGATTCTGTTTCCGCTCGTCGGATTCTGATCGTCCGACACAAACATTCACTTTACATCCACTCCCACTCATTCTCGGTCGACGGATTCTGTTTCCGCTCGTCGGATTATGATCGTCCAACACAAACATTAACTTTACATCCACTCCCACTCATTCTCGGTCGACGGATTCCGTTTCCGCTCGTCGGATTCTGATCGTCCGACACAAACATTCACCTTACATCCACTCCAACTCATTCTCGGTCGACGGATTCTGTTTCCGCTCGTCGGATTCTGATCGTCCGACACAAACATTCACTTTACATCCAGTCCCACTCATTCTCGGTCGACGGATTCTGTTTCCGCTCGTCGGATTCTGATCGTCCGACACAAACATTCACTTTACATCCACTCCCACTCATTCTCGGTCGACGGATTCTGTTTCCGCTCGTCGGATTCTGATCGTCCGACACAAACATTCACTTTACATCCAGTCCCACTCATTCTCGGTCGACGGATTCTGTTTCCGCTCGTCGGATTCTGATCGTCCGACACAAACATTCACTTTACATCCACTCCCACTCATTCTCGGTCGACGGATTCTGTTTCCGCTCGTCGGATTCTGATCGTCCGACACAAACATTCACTTTACATCCACTCCCACTCATTCTCGGTCGACGGATTCTGTTTCCGCTCGTCGGATTCTGATCGTCCGACACAAACATTCACTTTACATCCACTCCCACTCATTCTCGGTCGACGGATTCTGTTTCCGCTCGTCGGATTCTGATCGTCCGACACAAACATTCACTTTACATCCACTCCCACTCATTCTCGGTCGACGGATTCTGTTTCCGCTCGTCGGATTCTGATCGTACGACACAAACATTCACTTTACATCCAGTCACACTCATTCTCGGTCGACGGATTCTGTTTCCGCTCGTCGGATTCTGATCGTCCGACACAAACATTCACTTTACATCCACTCCCACTCATTCTCGGTCGACGGATTCTGTTTCCGCTCGTCGGATTCTGATCGTCCGACACAAACATTCACTTTACATCCACTCCCACTCATTCTCGGTCGACGGATTCTGTTTCCGCTCGTCGGATTCTGATCGTCCGACACAAACATTCACTTTACATCCACTCCCACTCATTCTCGGTCGACAGATTCTGTTTCCGCTCGTCGGATTCTGATCGTCCGACACAAACATTCACCTTACATCCACTCCAACTCATTCTCGGTCGACGGATTCTGTTTCCGCTCGTCGGATTATGATCGTCCAACACAAACATTCACTTTACATCCACTCCCACTCATTCTCGGTCGACGGATTCTGTTTCCGCTCGTCGGATTCTGATCGTCCGACACAAACATTCACTTTACATCCACTCCCACTCATTCTCGGTCGACGGATTCTGTTTCCGCTCGTCGGATTCTGATCGTCCGACACAAACATTCACCTTACATCCACTCCAACTCATTCTCGGTCGACGGATTCTGTTTCCGCTCGTCGGATTATGATCGTCCAACACAAACATTAACTTTACTACATCCACTCCCACTCATTCTCGGTCGACGGATTCTGTTTCCGCTCGTCGGATTCTGATCGTCCGACACAAACATTCACTTTACATCCACTCCCACTCATTCTCGGTCGACGGATTCTGTTTCCGCTCGTCGGATTCTGATCGTCCGACACAAACATTCACTTTACATCCACTCCCACTCATTCTCGGTCGACGGATTCTGTTTCCGCTCGTCGGATTCTGATCGTCCGACACAAACATTCACTTTACATCCACTCCCACTCATTCTCGGTCGACGGATTCTGTTTCCGCTCGTCGGATTGTGATCGTCCGACACAAACATTCACTTTACATCCACTCCCACTCATTCTCGGTCGACGGATTCTGTTTCCGCTCGTCGGATTCTGATCGTCCGACACAAACATTCACTTTACATCCACTCCCACTCATTCTCGGTCGACGGATTCTGTTTCCGCTCGTCGGATTATGATCGTCCAACACAAACATTCACTTTACATCCACTCCCACTCATTCTCGGTCGACGGATTCTGTTTCCGCTCGTCGGATTATGATCGTCCAACACAAACATTCACTTTACATCCACTCTCACTCATTCTCGGTCGACAGATTCTGTTTCCGCTCGTCGGATTATGATCGTCCAACACAAACATTCACTTTACATCCACTCCCACTCATTCTCGGTCGACGGATTCTGTTTCCGCTCGTCGGATTATGATCGTCCAACACAAACATTCACTTTACATCCACTCCCACTCATTCTCGGTCGACGGATTCTGTTTCCGCTCGTCGGATTATGATCGTCCAACACAAACATTCACTTTACATCCACTCTCACTCATTCTCGGTCGACAGATTCTGTTTCCGCTCGTCGGATTCTGATCGTCCGACACAAACATTCACTTTCCATCCACTCCCACTCATTCTCGGTCGACGGATTCTGTTTCCGCTCAACGGTTTCTGATCGTCCAACACAAACATTCACTTTACATCCACTCCCACTCATTCTCGGTCGACGGATTCTGTTTCCGCTCGTCGGATTCTGATCGTCCGACACAAACATTCACTTTCCATCCACTCCCACTCATTCTCGGTCGACGGATTCTGTTTCCGCTCAACGGTTTCTGATCGTCCAACACAAACATTCACTTTACATCCACTCCCACTCATTCTCGGTCGACGGATTCTGTTTTCGCTCGTCGGATTATGATCGTCCAACACAAACATTCACTTTACATCCACTCCCACTCATTCTCGGTCGACGGATTCTGTTTTCGCTCGTCGGATTATGATCGTCCAACACAAACATTCACTTTACATCCACTCCCACTCATTCTCGGTCGACGGATTCTGTTTCCGCTCGTCGGATTCTGATCGTCCAACACAAACATTCACTTTCCATCCACTCCCACTCATTCTCGGTCGACGGATTCTGTTTCCGCTCGTCGGATTCTGATCGTCCGACACAAACATTCACTTTACATCCACTCCCACTCATTCTCGGTCGACGGATTCTGTTTCCGCTCGTCGGATTCTGATCGTCCGACACAAACATTCACTTTCCATCCACTCCCACTCATTCTCGGTCGACGGATTCTGTTTCCGCTCGTCGGATTCTGATCGTCCGACACAAACATTAAACATTCACTTTACATCCACTCCCACTCATTCTCGGTCAACGGATTCTGTTTCCGCTCGTCGGATTCTGATCGTCCAACACAAACATTCACTTTACATACACTCCCACTCATTCTCGGTCGACGGATTATGTTTCCGCTCGTCGGACTCTGATCGTCCGACACAAACATTCACTTTACATCCACTCCCACTCATTCTCGGTCGACGGATTCTGTTTCCGCTCGTCGGATTCTGATCGACCGACACAAACATTCACTTTACATCCACTCCCACTCATTCTCGGTCGACGGATTATGTTTCCGCTCGTCGGATTCTGATTGTCCGACACAAACGTTCACTTTACATCCACTCCCACTCATTCTCGGTCGACAGGTTCTGTTTCCGCTCGTCGGATTCTGATCGTCCGACACAAACATTCACTTTACATCCACTCCCACTCATTCTCGGTCGACGGATTATGTTTCCGCTCGTCGGATTCTGATCGTCCGACACAAACGTTCACTTTACATCCACTCCCACTCATTCTCGGTCGACGGATTCTGTTTCCGCTCGTCGGATTCTGATCGTCCGACACAAACATTCACTTTACATCCACTCCCACTCATTCTCGGTCGACGGATTATGTTTCCGCTCGTCGGATTCTGATTGTCCGACACAAACGTTCACTTTACATCCACTCCCACTCATTCTCGGTCGACAGGTTCTGTTTCCGCTCGTCGGATTCTGATCGTCCGACACAAACATTCACTTTACATCCACTCCCACTCATTCTCGGTCGACGGATTATGTTTCCGCTCGTCGGATTCTGATCGTCCGACACAAACGTTCACTTTACATCCACTCCCACTCATTCTCGGTCGACGGATTCTGTTTCCGCTCGTCGGATTCTGATCGTCCGACACAAACATTCACTTTACATCCACTCCCACTCATTCTCGGTCGACGGATTATGTTTCCGCTCGTCGGATTCTGATTGTCCGACACAAACGTTCACTTTACATCCACTTCCACTCATTCTCGGTCGACGGATTCTGTTTCCGCTCGTCGGATTCTGATCGTCCGACACAAACATTCACTTTACATCCACTCCCACTCATTCTCGGTCGACGGATTCTGTTTCCGCTCGTCGGATTATGATCGTCCAACACAAACATTAACTTTACATCCACTCCCACTCATTCTCGGTCGACGGATTCCGTTTCCGCTCGTCGGATTCTGATCGTCCGACACAAACATTCACCTTACATCCACTCCAACTCATTCTCGGTCGACGGATTCTGTTTCCGCTCGTCGGATTCTGATCGTCCGACACAAACATTCACTTTACATCCAGTCCCACTCATTCTCGGTCGACGGATTCTGTTTCCGCTCGTCGGATTCTGATCGTCCGACACAAACATTCACTTTACATCCACTCCCACTCATTCTCGGTCGACGGATTCTGTTTCCGCTCGTCGGATTCTGATCGTCCGACACAAACATTCACTTTACATCCAGTCCCACTCATTCTCGGTCGACGGATTCTGTTTCCGCTCGTCGGATTCTGATCGTCCGACACAAACATTCACTTTACATCCACTCCCACTCATTCTCGGTCGACGGATTCTGTTTCCGCTCGTCGGATTCTGATCGTCCGACACAAACATTCACTTTACATCCACTCCCACTCATTCTCGGTCGACGGATTCTGTTTCCGCTCGTCGGATTCTGATCGTCCGACACAAACATTCACTTTACATCCACTCCCACTCATTCTCGGTCGACGGATTCTGTTTCCGCTCGTCGGATTCTGATCGTCCGACACAAACATTCACTTTACATCCACTCCCACTCATTCTCGGTCGACGGATTCTGTTTCCGCTCGTCGGATTCTGATCGTACGACACAAACATTCACTTTACATCCAGTCACACTCATTCTCGGTCGACGGATTCTGTTTCCGCTCGTCGGATTCTGATCGTCCGACACAAACATTCACTTTACATCCACTCCCACTCATTCTCGGTCGACGGATTCTGTTTCCGCTCGTCGGATTCTGATCGTCCGACACAAACATTCACTTTACATCCACTCCCACTCATTCTCGGTCGACGGATTCTGTTTCCGCTCGTCGGATTCTGATCGTCCGACACAAACATTCACCTTACATCCACTCCAACTCATTCTCGGTCGACGGATTCTGTTTCCGCTCGTCGGATTATGATCGTCCAACACAAACATTCACTTTACATCCACTCCCACTCATTCTCGGTCGACGGATTCTGTTTCCGCTCGTCGGATTCTGATCGTCCGACACAAACATTCACTTTACATCCACTCCCACTCATTCTCGGTCGACGGATTCTGTTTCCGCTCGTCGGATTCTGATCGTCCGACACAAACATTCACCTTACATCCACTCCAACTCATTCTCGGTCGACGGATTCTGTTTCCGCTCGTCGGATTATGATCGTCCAACACAAACATTAACTTTACTACATCCACTCCCACTCATTCTCGGTCGACGGATTCTGTTTCCGCTCGTCGGATTCTGATCGTCCGACACAAACATTCACTTTACATCCACTCCCACTCATTCTCGGTCGACGGATTCTGTTTCCGCTCGTCGGATTCTGATCGTCCGACACAAACATTCACTTTACATCCACTCCCACTCATTCTCGGTCGACGGATTCTGTTTCCGCTCGTCGGATTCTGATCGTCCGACACAAACATTCACTTTACATCCACTCCCACTCATTCTCGGTCGACGGATTCTGTTTCCGCTCGTCGGATTGTGATCGTCCGACACAAACATTCACTTTACATCCACTCCCACTCATTCTCGGTCGACGGATTCTGTTTCCGCTCGTCGGATTCTGATCGTCCGACACAAACATTCACTTTACATCCACTCCCACTCATTCTCGGTCGACGGATTCTGTTTCCGCTCGTCGGATTATGATCGTCCAACACAAACATTCACTTTACATCCACTCCCACTCATTCTCGGTCGACGGATTCTGTTTCCGCTCGTCGGATTATGATCGTCCAACACAAACATTCACTTTACATCCACTCTCACTCATTCTCGGTCGACAGATTCTGTTTCCGCTCGTCGGATTATGATCGTCCAACACAAACATTCACTTTACATCCACTCCACTCATTCTCGGTCGACGGATTCTGTTTCCGCTCAACGGATTCTGATCGTCCAACACAAACATTCACTTTACATCCACTCCCACTCATTCTCGGTCGACGGATTATGTTTCGCTCGTCGGATTATGATCGTCCAACACAAACATTCACTTTACATCCACTCCCACTCATTCTCGGTCGACGGATTCTGTTTCCGCTCGTCGGATTCTGATCGTCCGACACAAACATTCACTTTCCATCCACTCCCACTCATTCTCGGTCGACGGATTCTGTTTCCGCTCAACGGTTTCTGATCGTCCAACACAAACATTCACTTTACATCCACTCCCACTCATTCTCGGTCGACGGATTCTGTTTCCGCTCGTCGGATTCTGATCGTCCGACACAAACATTCACTTTCCATCCACTCCCACTCATTCTCGGTCGACGGATTCTGTTTCCGCTCAACGGTTTCTGATCGTCCAACACAAACATTCACTTTACATCCACTCCCACTCATTCTCGGTCGACGGATTCTGTTTCCGCTCAACGGTTTCTGATCGTCCAACACAAACATTCACTTTACATCCACTCCCACTCATTCTCGGTCGACGGATTCTGTTTTCGCTCGTCGGATTATGATCGTCCAACACAAACATTCACTTTACATCCACTCCCACTCATTCTCGGTCGACGGATTCTGTTTCGCTCGTCGGATTATGATCGTCCAACACAAACATTCACTTTACATCCACTCCCACTCATTCTCGGTCGACGGATTCTGTTTCCGCTCGTCGGATTCTGATCGTCCAACACAAACATTCACTTTCCATCCACTCCCACTCATTCTCGGTCGACGGATTCTGTTTCCGCTCGTCGGATTCTGATCGTCCGACACAAACATTCACTTTACATCCACTCCCACTCATTCTCGGTCGACGGATTCTGTTTCCGCTCGTCGGATTCTGATCGTCCGACACAAACATTCACTTTCCATCCACTCCCACTCATTCTCGGTCGACGGATTCTGTTTCCGCTCGTCGGATTCTGATCGTCCGACACAAACATTAAACATTCACTTTACATCCACTCCCACTCATTCTCGGTCAACGGATTCTGTTTCCGCTCGTCGGATTCTGATCGTCCAACACAAACATTCACTTTACATACACTCCCACTCATTCTCGGTCGACGGATTATGTTTCCGCTCGTCGGACTCTGATCGTCCGACACAAACATTCACTTTACATCCACTCCCACTCATTCTCGGTCGACGGATTCTGTTTCCGCTCGTCGGATTCTGATCGACCGACACAAACATTCACTTTACATCCACTCCCACTCATTCTCGGTCGACGGATTATGTTTCCGCTCGTCGGATTCTGATTGTCCGACACAAACGTTCACTTTACATCCACTCCCACTCATTCTCGGTCGACAGGTTCTGTTTCCGCTCGTCGGATTCTGATCGTCCGACACAAACATTCACTTTACATCCACTCCCACTCATTCTCGGTCGACGGATTATGTTTCCGCTCGTCGGATTCTGATCGTCCGACACAAACGTTCACTTTACATCCACTCCCACTCATTCTCGGTCGACGGATTCTGTTTCCGCTCGTCGGATTCTGATCGTCCGACACAAACATTCACTTTACATCCACTCCCACTCATTCTCGGTCGACGGATTATGTTTCCGCTCGTCGGATTCTGATTGTCCGACACAAACGTTCACTTTACATCCACTCCCACTCATTCTCGGTCGACAGGTTCTGTTTCCGCTCGTCGGATTCTGATCGTCCGACACAAACATTCACTTTACATCCACTCCCACTCATTCTCGGTCGACGGATTATGTTTCCGCTCGTCGGATTCTGATCGTCCGACACAAACGTTCACTTTACATCCACTCCCACTCATTCTCGGTCGACGGATTCTGTTTCCGCTCGTCGGATTCTGATCGTCCGACACAAACATTCACTTTACATCCACTCCCACTCATTCTCGGTCGACGGATTATGTTTCCGCTCGTCGGATTCTGATTGTCCGACACAAACGTTCACTTTACATCCACTCCCACTCATTCTCGGTCGACGGATTCTGTTTCCGCTCGTCGGATTCTGATCGTCCGACACAAACATTCACTTTACATCCACTCCCACTCATTCTCGGTCGACGGATTCTGTTTCCGCTCGTCGGATTATGATCGTCCAACACAAACATTAACTTTACATCCACTCCCACTCATTCTCGGTCGACGGATTCCGTTTCCGCTCGTCGGATTCTGATCGTCCGACACAAACATTCACCTTACATCCACTCCAACTCATTCTCGGTCGACGGATTCTGTTTCCGCTCGTCGGATTCTGATCGTCCGACACAAACATTCACTTTACATCCAGTCCCACTCATTCTCGGTCGACGGATTCTGTTTCCGCTCGTCGGATTCTGATCGTCCGACACAAACATTCACTTTACATCCACTCCCACTCATTCTCGGTCGACGGATTCTGTTTCCGCTCGTCGGATTCTGATCGTCCGACACAAACATTCACTTTACATCCAGTCCCACTCATTCTCGGTCGACGGATTCTGTTTCCGCTCGTCGGATTCTGATCGTCCGACACAAACATTCACTTTACATCCACTCCCACTCATTCTCGGTCGACGGATTCTGTTTCCGCTCGTCGGATTCTGATCGTCCGACACAAACATTCACTTTACATCCACTCCCACTCATTCTCGGTCGACGGATTCTGTTTCCGCTCGTCGGATTCTGATCGTCCGACACAAACATTCACTTTACATCCACTCCCACTCATTCTCGGTCGACGGATTCTGTTTCCGCTCGTCGGATTCTGATCGTCCGACACAAACATTCACTTTACATCCACTCCCACTCATTCTCGGTCGACGGATTCTGTTTCCGCTCGTCGGATTCTGATCGTACGACACAAACATTCACTTTACATCCAGTCACACTCATTCTCGGTCGACGGATTCTGTTTCCGCTCGTCGGATTCTGATCGTCCGACACAAACATTCACTTTACATCCACTCCCACTCATTCTCGGTCGACGGATTCTGTTTCCGCTCGTCGGATTCTGATCGTCCGACACAAACATTCACTTTACATCCAGTCCCACTCATTCTCGGTCGACGGATTCTGTTTCCGCTCGTCGGATTCTGATCGTCCGACACAAACATTCACTTTACATCCACTCCCACTCATTCTCGGTCGACGGATTCTGTTTCCGCTCGTCGGATTCTGATCGTCCGACACAAACATTCACTTTACATCCACTCCCACTCATTCTCGGTCGACGGATTCTGTTTCCGCTCGTCGGATTCTGATCGTCCGACACAAACATTCACTTTACATCCACTCCCACTCATTCTCGGTCGACGGATTCTGTTTCCGCTCGTCGGATTCTGATCGTCCGACACAAACATTCACTTTACATCCACTCCCACTCATTCTCGGTCGACGGATTCTGTTTCCGCTCGTCGGATTCTGATCGTACGACACAAACATTCACTTTACATCCAGTCACACTCATTCTCGGTCGACGGATTCTGTTTCCGCTCGTCGGATTCTGATCGTCCGACACAAACATTCACTTTACATCCACTCCCACTCATTCTCGGTCGACGGATTCTGTTTCCGCTCGTCGGATTCTGATCGTCCGACACAAACATTCACTTTACATCCACTCCCACTTATTCTCGGTCGACGGATTCTGTTTCCGCTCGTCGGATTCTGATCGTCCGACACAAACATTCACTTTACATCCACTCCCACTCATTCTCGGTCGACAGATTCTGTTTCCGCTCGTCGGATTCTGATCGTCCGACACAAACATTCACCTTACATCCACTCCAACTCATTCTCGGTCGACGGATTCTGTTTCCGCTCGTCGGATTATGATCGTCCAACACAAACATTAACTTTACATCCACTCCCACTCATTCTCGGTCGACGGATTCTGTTTCCGCTCGTCGGATTCTGATCGTCCGACACAAACATTCACTTTACATCCACTCCCACTCATTCTCGGTCGACGGATTCTGTTTCCGCTCGTCGGATTCTGATCGTCCGACACAAACATTCACTTTACATCCACTCCCACTCATTCTCGGTCGACGGATTCTGTTTCCGCTCGTCGGATTCTGATCGTCCGACACAAACATTCACTTTACATCCACTCCCACTCATTCTCGGTCGACGGATTCTGTTTCCGCTCGTCGGATTATGATCGTCCAACACAAACATTCACTTTACATCCACTCCCACTCATTCTCGGTCGACGGATTCTGTTTCCGCTCGTCGGATTCTGATCGTCCGACACAAACATTCACTTTACATCCACTCCCACTCATTCTCGGTCGACGGATTCTGTTTCCGCTCGTCGGATTGTGATCGTCCGACACAAACATTCACTTTACATCCACTCCCACTCATTCTCGGTCGACGGATTCTGTTTCCGCTCGTCGGATTCTGATCGTCCGACACAAACATTCACTTTACATCCACTCCCACTCATTCTCGGTCGACGGATTCTGTTTCCGCTCGTCGGATTATGATCGTCCAACACAAACATTCACTTTACATCCACTCCCACTCATTCTCGGTCGACGGATTCTGTTTCCGCTCGTCGGATTATGATCGTCCAACACAAACATTCACTTTACATCCACTCTCACTCATTCTCGGTCGACAGATTCTGTTTCCGCTCGTCGGATTATGATCGTCCAACACAAACATTCACTTTACATCCACTCCCACTCATTCTCGGTCGACAGATTCTGTTTCCGCTCGTCGGATTATGATCGTCCAACACAAACATTCACTTTCCATCCACTCCCACTCATTCTCGGTCGACGGATTCTGTTTCCGCTCGTCGGATTCTGATCGTCCGACACAAACATTCACTTTCCATCCACCCCCACTCATTCTCGGTCGACGGATTCTGTTTCCGCTCAACGGTTTCTGATCGTCCAACACAAACATTCACTTTACATCCACTCCCACTCATTCTCGGTCGACGGATTATGTTTTCGCTCGTCGGATTATGATCGTCCAACACAAACATTCACTTTACATCCACTCCCACTCATTCTCGGTCGACGGATTCTGTTTCCGCTCGTCGGATTCTGATCGTCCGACACAAACATTCACTTTCCATCCACTCCCACTCATTCTCGGTCGACGGATTCTGTTTCCGCTCAACGGTTTCTGATCGTCCAACACAAACATTCACTTTACATCCACTCCCACTCATTCTCGGTCGACGGATTCTGTTTCCGCTCGTCGGACTCTGATCGTCCGACACAAACATTCACTTTACATCCACTCCCACTCATTCTCGGTCGACGGATTCTGTTTCCGCTCGTCGGATTCTGATCGTCCGACACAAACATTCACTTTACATCCACTCCCACTCATTCTCGGTCGACGGATTCTGTTTCCGCTCGTCGGATTCTGATCGTCCGACACAAACATTCACTTTCCATCCACTCCCACTCATTCTCGGTCGACGGATTCTGTTTCCGCTCAACGGTTTCTGATCGTCCAACACAAACATTCACTTTACATCCACTCCCACTCATTCTCGGTCGACGGATTCTGTTTCCGCTCGTCGGACTCTGATCGTCCGACACAAACATTCACTTTACATCCACTCCCACTCATTCTCGGTCGACGGATTCTGTTTCCGCTCGTCGGACTCTGATCGACCGACACAAACGTTCACTTTACATCCACTCCCACTCATTCTCGGTCGACAGGTTCTGTTTCCGCTCGTCGGATTCTGATCGTCCGACACAAACATTCACTTTACATCCACTCCCACTCATTCTCGGTCGACGGATTATGTTTCCGCTCGTCGGATTCTGATCGTCCGACACAAACGTTCACTTTACATCCACTCCCACTCATTCTCGGTCGACGGATTATGTTTCCGCTCGTCGGATTCTGATTGTCCGACACAAACGTTCACTTTACATCCACTCCCACTCATTCTCGGTCGACAGGTTCTGTTTCCGCTCGTCGGATTCTGATCGTCCGACACAAACATTCACTTTACATCCACTCCCACTCATTCTCGGTCGACGGATTATGTTTCCGCTCGTCGGATTCTGATCGTCCGACACAAACGTTCACTTTACATCCACTCCCACTCATTCTCGGTCGACGGATTATGTTTCCGCTCGTCGGATTCTGATTGTCCGACACAAACGTTCACTTTACATCCACTCCCACTCATTCTCGGTCGACAGGTTCTGTTTCCGCTCGTCGGATTCTGATCGTCCGACACAAACATTCACTTTACATCCACTCCCACTCATTCTCGGTCGACGGATTATGTTTCCGCTCGTCGGATTCTGATCGACCGACACAAACATTCACTTTACATCCACTCCCACTCATTCTCGGTCGACGGATTATGTTTCCGCTCGTCGGATTCTGATTGTCCGACACAAACGTTCACTTTACATCCACTCCCACTCATTCTCGGTCGACAGGTTCTGTTTCCGCTCGTCGGATTCTGATCGTCCGACACAAACATTCACTTTACATCCACTCCCACTCATTCTCGGTCGACGGATTATGTTTCCGCTCGTCGGATTCTGATCGTCCGACACAAACGTTCACTTTACATCCACTCCCACTCATTCTCGGTCGACGGATTCTGTTTCCGCTCGTCGGATTCTGATCGTCCGACACAAACATTCACTTTACATCCACTCCCACTCATTCTCGGTCGACGGATTATGTTTCCGCTCGTCGGATTCTGATTGTCCGACACAAACGTTCACTTTACATCCACTCCCACTCATTCTCGGTCGACAGGTTCTGTTTCCGCTCGTCGGATTCTGATCGTCCGACACAAACATTCACTTTACATCCACTCCCACTCATTCTCGGTCGACGGATTATGTTTCCGCTCGTCGGATTCTGATCGTCCGACACAAACGTTCACTTTACATCCACTCCCACTCATTCTCGGTCGACGGATTCTGTTTCCGCTCGTCGGATTCTGATCGTCCGACACAAACATTCACTTTACATCCACTCCCACTCATTCTCGGTCGACGGATTATGTTTCCGCTCGTCGGATTCTGATTGTCCGACACAAACGTTCACTTTACATCCACTCCCACTCATTCTCGGTCGACGGATTCTGTTTCCGCTCGTCGGATTCTGATCGTCCGACACAAACATTCACTTTACATCCACTCCCACTCATTCTCGGTCGACGGATTCTGTTTCCGCTCGTCGGATTATGATCGTCCAACACAAACATTAACTTTACATCCACTCCCACTCATTCTCGGTCGACGGATTCCGTTTCCGCTCGTCGGATTCTGATCGTCCGACACAAACATTCACCTTACATCCACTCCAACTCATTCTCGGTCGACGGATTCTGTTTCCGCTCGTCGGATTCTGATCGTCCGACACAAACATTCACTTTACATCCAGTCCCACTCATTCTCGGTCGACGGATTCTGTTTCCGCTCGTCGGATTCTGATCGTCCGACACAAACATTCACTTTACATCCACTCCCACTCATTCTCGGTCGACGGATTCTGTTTCCGCTCGTCGGATTCTGATCGTCCGACACAAACATTCACTTTACATCCAGTCCCACTCATTCTCGGTCGACGGATTCTGTTTCCGCTCGTCGGATTCTGATCGTCCGACACAAACATTCACTTTACATCCACTCCCACTCATTCTCGGTCGACGGATTCTGTTTCCGCTCGTCGGATTCTGATCGTCCGACACAAACATTCACTTTACATCCACTCCCGTTCATTCTCGGTCGACGGATTCTGTTTCCGCTCGTCGGATTCTGATCGTCCGACACAAACATTCACTTTACATCCACTCCCACTCATTCTCGGTCGACGGATTCTGTTTTCGCTCGTCGGATTCTGATCGTCCGACACAAACATTCACTTTACATCCACTCCCACTCATTCTCGGTCGACGGATTCTGTTTCCGCTCGTCGGATTCTGATCGTACGACACAAACATTCACTTTACATCCAGTCACACTCATTCTCGGTCGACGGATTCTGTTTCCGCTCGTCGGATTCTGATCGTCCGACACAAACATTCACTTTAAATCCACTCCCACTCATTCTCGGTCGACGGATTCTGTTTCCGCTCGTCGGATTCTGATCGTCCGACACAAACATTCACTTTACATCCACTCCCACTCATTCTCGGTCGACGGATTCTGTTTCCGCTCGTCGGATTCTGATCGTCCGACACAAACATTCACTTTACATCCACTCCCACTCATTCTCGGTCGACAGATTCTGTTTCCGCTCGTCGGATTCTGATCGTCCGACACAAACATTCACCTTACATCCACTCCAACTCATTCTCGGTCGACGGATTCTGTTTCCGCTCGTCGGATTATGATCGTCCAACACAAACATTAACTTTACATCCACTCCCACTCATTCTCGGTCGACGGATTCTGTTTCCGCTCGTCGGATTCTGATCGTCCGACACAAACATTCACTTTACATCCACTCCCACTCATTCTCGGTCGACGGATTCTGTTTCCGCTCGTCGGATTCTGATCGTCCGACACAAACATTCACTTTACATCCACTCCCACTCATTCTCGGTCGACGGATTCTGTTTCCGCTCGTCGGATTCTGATCGTCCGACACAAACATTCACTTTACATCCACTCCCACTCATTCTCGGTCGACGGATTCTGTTTCCGCTCGTCGGATTATGATCGTCCAACACAAACATTCACTTTACATCCACTCCCACTCATTCTCGGTCGACGGATTCTGTTTCCGCTCGTCGGATTCTGATCGTCCGACACAAACATTCACTTTACATCCACTCCCACTCATTCTCGGTCGACGGATTCTGTTTCCGCTCGTCGGATTGTGATCGTCCGACACAAACATTCACTTTACATCCACTCCCACTCATTCTCGGTCGACGGATTCTGTTTCCGCTCGTCGGATTCTGATCGTCCGACACAAACATTCACTTTACATCCACTCCCACTCATTCTCGGTCGACGGATTCTGTTTCCGCTCGTCGGATTATGATCGTCCAACACAAACATTCACTTTACATCCACTCCCACTCATTCTCGGTCGACGGATTCTGTTTCCGCTCGTCGGATTATGATCGTCCAACACAAACATTCACTTTACATCCACTCTCACTCATTCTCGGTCGACAGATTCTGTTTCCGCTCGTCGGATTATGATCGTCCAACACAAACATTCACTTTACATCCACTCCCACTCATTCTCGGTCGACAGATTCTGTTTCCGCTCGTCGGATTATGATCGTCCAACACAAACATTCACTTTCCATCCACTCCCACTCATTCTCGGTCGACGGATTCTGTTTCCGCTCGTCGGATTCTGATCGTCCGACACAAACATTCACTTTCCATCCACTCCCACTCATTCTCGGTCGACGGATTCTGTTTCCGCTCAACGGTTTCTGATCGTCCAACACAAACATTCACTTTACATCCACTCCCACTCATTCTCGGTCGACGGATTATGTTTTCGCTCGTCGGATTATGATCGTCCAACACAAACATTCACTTTACATCCACTCCCACTCATTCTCGGTCGACGGATTCTGTTTCCGCTCGTCGGATTCTGATCGTCCGACACAAACATTCACTTTCCATCCACTCCCACTCATTCTCGGTCGACGGATTCTGTTTCCGCTCAACGGTTTCTGATCGTCCAACACAAACATTCACTTTACATCCACTCCCACTCATTCTCGGTCGACGGATTCTGTTTCCGCTCGTCGGATTCTGATCGTCCGACACAAACATTCACTTTCCATCCACTCCCACTCATTCTCGGTCGACGGATTCTGTTTCCGCTCAACGGTTTCTGATCGTCCAACACAAACATTCACTTTACATCCACTCCCACTCATTCTCGGTCGACGGATTCTGTTTTCGCTCGTCGGATTATGATCGTCCAACACAAACATTCACTTTACATCCACTCCCACTCATTCTCGGTCGACGGATTCTGTTTTCGCTCGTCGGATTATGATCGTCCAACACAAACATTCACTTTACATCCACTCCCACTCATTCTCGGTCGACGGATTCTGTTTCCGCTCGTCGGATTCTGATCGTCCAACACAAACATTCACTTTCCATCCACTCCCACTCATTCTCGGTCGACGGATTCTGTTTCCGCTCGTCGGATTCTGATCGTCCGACACAAACATTCACTTTACATCCACTCCCACTCATTCTCGGTCGACAGATTCTGTTTCCGCTCGTCGGATTCTGATCGTCCGACACAAACATTCACTTTACATCCACTCCCACTCATTCTCGGTCGACAGATTCTGTTTCCGCTCGTCGGATTCTGATCGTCCGACACAAACATTCACTTTACATCCACTCCCACTCATTCTCGGTCGACAGATTCTGTTTCCGCTCGTCGGATTCTGATCGTCCGACACAAACATTCACTTTACATCCACTCCCACTCATTCTCGGTCGACAGATTCTGTTTCCGCTCGTCGGATTCTGATCGTCCGACACAAACTTTCACTTTACATCCACTCCCACTCATTCTCGGTCGACAGATTCTGTTTCCGCTCGTCGGATTCTGATCGTCCGACACAAACATTCACTTTACATCCACTCCCACTTATTCTCGGTCGACAGATTCTGTTTCCGCTCGTCGGATTCTGATCGTCCGACACAAACTTTCACTTTACATCCACTCCCACTCATTCTCGGTCGACGGATTCTGTTTCCGATCGTCGGATTCTGATCGTCCAACACAAACATTCACTTTGAGAGAGAGAGAGAGACTAATGGGAAGATATATTGTTGTATTCCAGCCGTGGATCGTGGACTACGTTCGTCCCCGCATCACAGTGCGGGAGTGGAATGCGGCTAGGAGAGACTGTGGGGCCACGTATCAACTCAGGGTGCGTGGGATACTGTCATTACACACTACTCTCATTGCGTATTGAAGTACAATAACTAGTAGTAGATAATTGCAGGCGCAATTGCTTCGATCGGACGAGATGTTCGATCGGAACGTGAAGCTGCCGCGCTTCCGACTGGTGGAGAAGAGTGTGGAACAGTGGCAGGGTTGGTGAGGGGGAGGGAGTCAGAAAGGAGATGATAGAGAGTAGAGAGTGGACGATGAAGAAGAGCGAATGGAGGAAAAAAGAGAGGCTCTGCTCTGTTTCGCTTGTTTGGTTGTAAATAAAGAAAATTTATTTGAGTGGAAATGATACTACTTCAATTTCCAGACGGAGCGTGGGAGGAGTCTTCGATCGTGTTCGATGAGTACCCGATTGGAATGCGCAAGATTAGAATCATGAGCTCCGGAAAGGTACGGGAGGTCGATATATCATTCAATAATTTAATTTTACTCTGCGTTCAGGACTGACAGTTCTGGTACGGCCACTACGGCTACAAGTTTGCCAACACTGAACTCGTCGTCGAATTCCCGCAAGAGGTTTGTAGTGGGTACACAAGTGTTGATTATCAGTTGTTTATTTAAGGATTTAGGTTCGTCTGAAAGAACCGGATGAGTTTGCTGACACGGGCAGCTTGCGCACTCGTTTTGGCGGATTCTTATGAAAACATGGCCATATACACAGTTTTTCATGCTGATTCCGAAAATGAGCATAACTTTTCCGAAATACTTGTTTGAAATATTGTTTGACTGCCACCGAATAGACTACCCATGAAAATGACCTGTCAACAACAGCAGCGTGGCCGAATGTGTATTGCTGTCTACGGATAACATCTCGCAGAAATCTATCTGAATTCTTTCTGTAACCGTATGGTCGTTAATCGACACTCAATATGGCAGAGGCAGAGGCGGAGGCGGAGGAACTTTAATTCAGTATTCATGGAAACCACCTTGGAAATATGTGAGAAGTATTACACATGCGAACGTTTATCACTTTTACAAATATAAATGTATATCAGTATATCGAGTTAAAAGATATGTATATGAAATGATCAGAATGGAGCAAAAATCACAGGTCTATCTGCACTGACACACGGGAGGCTTTACTGGTTACTGTATCGAGAAGGAATCGAGAGTACTGTAGATCGAATCACTTCTTGAGAAAGATAATGCACTTGTCGCCAAAGTAGTAGCGAGCCTGTGTCGACCACCTGAGCAAAAAATGGAATGTGAAACCAAATACAGTAACTTTACAAAGTTCAACATATCGACATCGTACCCAATAAATACATACAGTCCTAGAGACTGTCCGACCGTGCAACTAGAGCTACACGAAATATGTGAACAAACGTGTAAACATTGATACTCACAGCCATTTTTCTGCGTCTTTCTCCTTTAGAGAACGGCAATGTTGTCTCCTGCGATCACTGCTGGTGTCGCTCCCAGTCTGGCGTAGGCCTGTAACGTGTTTCAAATCTCAATAACAATAGGCGTCGAGTGACGCACGTTGGCCTTGATGTCGCGTCCCATTTTCTTCATGTCAATGGCCAGCAGACCTGCCTGGGCGAGCGCATCTCGTTTCACCGCCACATTTTTGTAGAACGTCCTGGAAAGAAGCGAAACTACCGAGAGTGGGTGCGAATGCTTGGCGCACTCACTGGTAGCCCCGCTCTTTCTTGGATGGGAATCGAATGATGCCGTCGAATCGCTGTGTGAGTGCCGCGATCAGAGCCTGTCTGCTATATTCGGTGCCGGGCGGACCGGCGAGCACGGTACTGTAGATGCAAAGCTCCATCTTCCATGTCGCCTGTGTCGTGGATTCCACGACCGAAACCATATCAATTTGACTATGACCATGTGACAACCACTCTGTGAGAACAACATGATTACATGATACCGTACTACCGTACTACCCGCTGAACGAACACTGTACTCTCTGTCGCTGTTCGCATGAAGGATGAGAAGAAGAAGCGTCGCCGTGAATTCGTCTGCCCCGTCTGCGCCTGTCTGGAGCCGGCACTTTCCTCGCCCACTCGGCCGCCCTCGTCTTCCACACACCCGCCACACACCTACGCGGAGACGCCACACGCTCCGAATTCTAGCCCCGCCCCCTCCTTTTTGTATTGTCTCATTGTTCGGTGATAGCGATGCTTGAGTAAGGTCGGTCCCGTTCCATGGTTTTACCCGAGTTGGGTTTAGGATACTAGCGGAATGCAGTAGTCCCTTCTATACCTAGTTGCGACTAGTGTTTATGTGTTATGATTTGGAGTGATGCTCCATTGTCTTGTTGTCGTGGACGTGTGTCCGACATTGTTTTGTGTGTCCCCGCCGGCGTGCGGTCTTTCCTGGTTATCAGTAAAGCTCTCTTCTTATTACAACGCGTTTCTAATGTCTTCTAGTATAATTGGCTTTCTATAGTTTACGGAGGTTCCAATCATTCCTCCTTCGAATCGTGTCTTCTTTGATTGTCTAGACATCGCGCAGAGTTTGGGTTTGGTCGCTATTCGGTTATAGTGGACCATCCCATTCCTATTCTTCCTGAAACATTGGTGCATCGGCTCGGTTAACACGAATCCAGCCGTTTCACTCTCGCGTATGTCACATTTCGTTGTTTTGCGCGATTGCATCATCTTGCACTTTGCGCCTGTGCGTTCTTTGATTTGGCTAGTTGGCTCTGTCAGCTTCCAAATCATTTCTATTGCTCGATACTGATATAGTGGACTAACTCAACTGATATCAATCGAAACCACCACCATTATCGATCCACGTATCGATTAAACCACCGGTCGACGAACCGAGAACGGCCCACGTGCCAAATCACAACGCTTTTGCGGCTTCATGTGTCAAACATAACACCTCTGAACCACCACCAGAACCTCTGAACCACCATATTTAATTGATTATATCCGCTCTCATTCACAACTTTCTTCGCGATTTGCACGCGTTTCGAAACTTTGAAAACCAGCTACGCGGTATCGATCGATAACCGCCACCACTACCTCACTACCTCACTCTGTCCGAGCATTTTCCCACGCTCACCCACAACCTCGCAACCGCTCACTATCGTGTGAGCAGCTATTCTATTCTCACTCATCCCCATTACCGATTGGGCCGTAACGTGATTGAGTTTATGAAACCGAAATAACCGAAACAGAGATGATGATGAAACAAGCAACACAGACAATAACGTGATTGCAGCCAACCCCTTTCAGATCCAAACAACAACAGCGACATGTTCACTCGATTGCTGATTCATCCAACCACTATGACGCGATGACTACCACAACTTGATAAAATATGGCGCCTCTAACCTCAACGCTAAACGCACCGCTCTTACCGCACCTCTGGTCGAGGGGGAGGGTCGCGGCTAGTGAACCGCGACTGTTAGTGTTAGTCACTACTGATACAGTACTGCTTATGTTTTGAAACAACCATTATATATGACTATTGATAACGAGCGAATCTCTTTCGATTAAACACACTATTAAGTCGGAGCTACCGTAACCCTTCTATGACTACGGTACCTACCGTACGCTTACCTACCGTATTCTAGTACTGATTACAGTAACCACTATTTCTTTGTATCGCGCACTGTTTGGCGGATATAACGGACTCTTCCACTAACAACCTGTGCACACTAATATCACAACATGATCTCAAACCGGGAAGTGTCACGAGTATGCTGTGGCTGCCCATTTTCTGTAATCACCCACAACCGCTACAACCAAGTGAATCGACTGTATGCGACATCATTTAAACTTCCCGTTTGGCCGCACATTTCCTTGCGAAAGGGGGAGTGTCGTGGATTCCACGACCGAAACCATATCAATTTGACTATGACCATGTGACAACCACTCTGTGAGAACAACATGATTACATGATACCGTACTACCGTACTACCCGCTGAACGAACACTGTACTCTCTGTCGCTGTTCGCATGAAGGATGAGAAGAAGAAGCGTCGCCGTGAATTCGTCTGCCCCGTCTGCGCCTGTCTGGAGCCGGCACTTTCCTCGCCCACTCGGCCGCCCTCGTCTTCCACACACCCGCCACACACCTACGCGGAGACGCCACACGCTCCGAATTCTAGCCCCGCCCCCTCCTTTTTGTATTGTCTCATTGTTCGGTGATAGCGATGCTTGAGTAAGGTCGGTCCCGTTCCATGGTTTTACCCGAGTTGGGTTTAGGATACTAGCGGATTGCAGTAGTCCCTTATCTTCATAGTTGCGACTAGTGTGTGTTATGATTTGGAGTAATGCTCCCTTACATCGCGTAGAGTTGGGTTTGGTTGCTATTCGGTTATAGTGGACCACCCCACCCCTATTCTCCTGAACACCATTGTCCATTGACCTTTAGTCACTAAATTCAACAGTAAAGCGTAAACAAGTTTAAAAAATTCAAAATGTTCTTCTATTCCTCAAAATGTACTCACTACCTCTCAAAATGTATCAGGTACTCCAAAAAATCTACCTCCACTTATTGTAATGTTTCCCTACTTACCCCTCGAAATGGTCCCCTATGCGCCTATGCCTCAAAATGATCAATTTCAATTATTTATCATTGCGTATTCAGAAAACATATGGGGACAAAAATGTGTGGCTGTAATAAGTGGTGCAACGTATTTGTGATTAAGATCAAATCAAAGAATGGTAAAACAGATACAAATGCGTATGGGACAATACAACAGACATATGTATATGAAATGAATGTACTCTGTTACATATACTGGGGAGACCGTACCCGTATCGATCAGGAAGCGCGGATGCGAGATGGTTCAATCATGCATTTTCTAACCTCCTCTTTGAAAGAACCGGTGTCTCTGATAGCTATAATGTTAGATGGTAAGGAATTCCATATTCGAAACTTGCGGTGAATGAATGTCTGTGTTCTAACGGACGGATCAAAAGAGGGTACGATTCGGTGGCAGTGAGAGTGTCTCGATGATGTGGATATGATATTATAGATGGCGGATGAGTCAAAGACGGTGCGACCGTGTACAATTTTATGTATGTAGGCAATATCATTGACTGCTCGTCGTGACTCGAGAGTCTCCAAGCCTAGCAGGCAGAGTCTGGCAGAGTATCCTAGATTGAAAATGCCATTTCTATGGCAGATTCGTCTGGTGAAATACCGTTGAACGCCCTCAATAAGATTCACTGAGCGCACATCGGTGGGATTCCAGAGCTCAGTACAGTACTCCAGCTTACAGCGATAATATGTCACAAATGCTTTGCAAAGAACGGCTAAGCTGCGAGTACGGTATGCTCTTAGGAAGTCATTGATTCCCCAAAGTGTGCGATCGACAATGCGTTTAATGTAGTCATCGAAAGAAAGGCGAGTAGAGATATACACACCAAGATCTTTAACACACTCAGGGGTTTCTAGAGTCACTGTGCCAAGTGAATATGCATACAGCGGATTTCGCTTGCCCAAGTGAAGAACCTGTGTTTTGCTAGCAGATATGGTGAGACCCCACTCAATCGACCACTCAGAAACACAGTCGACTGCTTGCTGAAACTTAAAGCGCGCGGTGAGATCGAGGGGACAGAACGCGTAGGACACTTTCAAATCGTCAGCATACAATGCGCAGCGAACATAGTCCGGCAAACAGTCGACAATGTTGTTAATAAATACATTGAAAAGAAGAGGCCCGAGACAGCTCCCCTGAGGAACACCGCAATTCACAGTGCGTGGGGAGGATAGACACTGACTGACAAGTACACGCGTTGTTCTATCGCACAGAAAAGATTTGATCCACGCGAGTGCACTGCCGCGAACACCAAGTGAGTGGAGCTTCTTGAACAACATGGAATGATTTGTGCAATCAAACGCCTTTTTGTAATCTACATAAAGGCAGTCGACTACTTGCCCGTCGGTGAGATCACGCGACCACTGGGCATGACACTCAACGAGCTGTGCGCATGTGGATCGGCCCGCGCGGAAACCGAATTGGCGAGAGGTGAGAAGACAGTGTTTTTCAAAGTGCTCTGTCATCTGCGCCGCGCAAATCCTCTCCAGCAGTTTGGAAAGTGTGGCAGTGAGAGCAATGGGACGGTAGTTGACTACCTCACTCTGGGACCCACCCTTGTGGATGGGTCTCACATACCCTATCTTCCATATAGGAGGAACGACACACGCGGAAAGAGACTGCTGGAAGAGGAGAAAGATTGGAGTGACTACAGAGTCTACAGTGTGCTTCAAGAAAATATGCGTTATCCCATCTGGTGACGTATTGATTTTTGGCGCGAGTGAGCGTATTGTTTTGGCAATGAGAATGTGGGTAATGTGAAATTGATTGATTGAATGGGAAGAATCAGTGAGTGGCGCACCAGACGGGATTGGTAGATTAGAATACACTGAGTCAAAGTACTCTGAAAAAGCCTCTGCCTTCTCACTCTCATCATGAATGTACACGCCATCAGCAGAGCTTATTGGGCCGATTCCATCTGCGGGGTTCAGCCTAGATCGAACGTGTTGAAAGAATTTTCTCTGTCCCTTAGAGAGCAGACTCGACTCAAGCTTGGTGTTCCATGCGTACAGCGCGCGTCTCAGATCTTTCTGTGCTCGTTTAGTGTCGCGGGAATAGGGTCGCCTGGCGGCAAGGCGCGTCGCTTTCGCACTCAGACGCTGGATATATGCTGGAGCTTTCTGGCTGTTACTGCGCTGCGGTTTCAGTGGAATATAGTCCAATTGACAGGATGCGACACAATCTTGGAACAAACTGCAACACTCAGCGAGTGTCCGTCCGGCGAATGTGAGAGTCCAGTCAATGGAGGCAATGCGCGAGTTGATGGCGGGCCAGTCCGCCTTGGCATAATCAAAGCGAGGTGAGAGGGTAGAGCGCTGCGTTTGGCGAATAGAGAGAGAGGCAATCACTGGGAGGTGATCACACAACGCAATACGTGAGCCAATGGAAATGTGTGAGAAGAGATCAACCTTGTCAGTCAGTATCAGATCGAGAATGTGGGGAGTTTGCCCGGGCCGGTGGACCATAGTGGGTTTATGGACCAGTTGAGATAGCGAAAACGTGGCGGTAAAGTTGATAAATGAGCGGTCGAGAGAGTGGATCGCTGTGAGTGAGCGCCAGTCAATATGCATCAACACACACACACATAACAGACAGTCGGCGAGGAGGACATGCCACATGCTGCGTCTTCTTTCTTCTGTCATCGAGCCAATGAACTAAGCTAAGCGTTTCCCGGAGTGCTGACGAGAGCGAGCCGCGCTCTATCAACGACAAGACCCAACTACACTGAAAGACTATTATAACGGAGTGGTGACGGAACTAAATGTTACCTGGCCATCCTCCCTCGTCCGGAAGAGCGGCTCCTCTTCTGTGGCCCCCGCTCTCTGCTCCATGTGGTGAGGAGGTTCATTTGGGCTGGTGTATGGGAGGTCCACAAAACGAGAAAATGCGGCGTCTCACCTAAACTTTTCTCCCTCGCGTCGCGTCGCGACCGCGCCGCCTGCCAGTTAAAGCCAGGTGCATCCTACCGGGAAGTTGCGCATTTGAATAACAGCTGAATCGCCCCCTACCTTTCGGTCCTAATATATACATGGGACGGTGTTTACATTTCTCTACTATGGTAAGTTTACAAAATATTTTTTGATAAAACTTTAATGAAATGCTGCCAAACTCAAATGCTCAAATCTTCGTCTCGGTCCTCATTCTATAAACTACATGTAAGTTCCGTACAAAGTAGATTTATTGAATTGAAGCAAGCATCGCAAAGGTTTGAGTCCATGTTGTAGGTTCCCCATCTTCATAAACTTTTTTTATTGATCACAACATCATAACTTCATAATTGAATCTTGAACGTTGCATGTTTTGTTTAGATTCACAATTGCTCCCGCAATGACATCACGAGGTCAACTCCCGCACTTGCAAAGTGCTCTGATTGAAGCGAAGAACCTGCAACAAATATTCAGAATAAAAATCAATGTTTCTATAGTTTTGTTCAAAGTTGCACTGCCCGGACAGTCGAAAGTGGCGCGCGCTTCGCAAATCAAATCACTACCCCTTTGCGAATCACCTTTTCCTCGCGGAACCACACCTACCGCTAACAGCGTGAAAATGATCTCACACTCCTTACAACTCTAACGATAAATGATAAAGCGCTATCAGGAAGTAAAGGTACACTGGCGACTTATTTTTGACTCGGAATGATTGAAATAATCATATTAACCCAAATCTCAATCGATTTGTGAGAAAGAACAACGATTATCCGTTGCTTTCAAATGTTGCAACTGACTGTTGCAACATTTTATTTCAAACTCAAAATTGGTCCCGTCACGACTTCCATTCCGTTGAACTCTTCAATACTGCAGAACTGGCGATGGAACACATAATCCCAGACGAAAAAAGCTCGTTCACTTTTTATGTGGCTCAATGCGTGTGTGCGCTGTAGTGGCACAGATCTCGCCGGTTCGAGTCCTGTCTACGGCAAATGTTTTGCATGAGTGGTAATGCGCGTTCAAGAGGACTAGTTGCAGAATTAAGTCGCTACTGTTCCTTTAATGATGAAGGATCATTTTCACCGACTGCCCGGAGCGTGGTCTCAAGTCGAACATTAGAGAGGGCGCGCAGCGCCCTCTCTTTTGGCTTAGGATAGAGCTCGCGCCAGAATTTTCAAGAAGCGATATCCAAAGGTCATGTTAACAACAATGTGGACTCATCCAAATCATGTTAGTTAGATTCGCACCGTTCCGTATGCCAGATCACTTGTCGTTGGCATCTTTGTTTCTCTTCTCCGAAAGAAGTTATGCGCGATCCCGCGCACCCATGAGGCGAGAGGCCAGCGTGTGGGTGTGTGGGTGTGTGTGGACGCCGTTTCCAGTCACTCTGACTCTCTGCCGAAAGCGTACTCTCTCGCGTTTTCGGCGTGTGTTCCGAACTTGCACTTTGAGTGTAGCCAGCCCCGCCGCTGCCAGCGTCTAGTTCGCGCCGGGTTTGCATTGTTTTGAGCCCGCCAACAATAACCAGGAGGAAGAGCGCAGTAGGCGCGACTCCGGCTGGTAGTGAGAAAATATGTGGGAGTTGTAAAACGTAACGGCGATCCGAAACGTAACGTGTGATTTTTGGTACATGATAGTAAGAAGAGAAAGAAGGGCCGAGATAGAGAGAGATCAGAAAGAAATAGAGAGACAAAGAGAAGGACAAGAGAGAGAGAGAGAGAGAGAGAGAGAGAGAGAGAGAGAGAGAGAGCAGTGAAAGAGAGAAGGAACAGTGAAAGAGAGAGAAAGAACAGTGAGAGAAGGAGAGAACGGACGGAGAGAGAAAGAACAGAGGGGAAGAAAGAACAGAGGGAGAGGAATATATTAGTCGTTGATATAATCCAGATGTATAGTCATAATTAAGCACATATTAAGAATTTCTATGAAATTTAACAAAAGTACAAATATTTTTTTTTAAAGTACTTGCGTAAATAGATGATCTTTGTCTTATGCCAATGCAGCAAAAGCACATGTATAAAACGTTTACAAATACTAACACAAACCTGCGCATTCTGAAATGTTCTGTTGAAACTAACCGGTGAACACAACGATGTACAATTGAACAGAGAGTAAGGATCAAGTAAGAAATATGAAAGAGAAGAGAGAAAAGGAGGAGAGAAAGAGGTGCAGGTTTGTGTTAGTATTTGTAAACGTTTTATACATGTGCTTTTGCTGCATTGGCATAAGACAAAGATCATCTATTTACGCAAGTACTTTAAAAAAAATGAGTATCTAAAAAAAAAAAATGAGTATATGTTTTATGTAGTCATCTGCACAAAACCCTCGACTATCCCTCTGAATAAAACTATATTAGTAAATTAGTTAAGTACCTTCCACTCTGGAGGTGCAATGTCATCGATTGCAGTATCATTCTCGATTCCACCAGGCGGCGAGAAGTCCTAAACTCATAGATTGGCTCCGCCCACACAAACTCCGCCCACCTCTCCTCGATACACATGGGCGCCTTCCTTCAGTGTGTATGCCATCCAAAAGCCAAAAGTCGAAGTGGGAGCTGAAATCGTATCTTGTATTCTAAATTGAACAGGTATCTTACCTGTGAGTAGTAACGTGTCACAGTAGGTTTGTGTGAGCGCAATTGTAACTGCTTGGTCCATGCGAGGAAATGCTACCACTGTCCAGCTGAGATTAACAAAATTCACAGATACATTTAAAAAATGGTTTCACACACTTTTTATCACGGAAATCTGACAGAACAGTGTTTGCCCAGTCCATGGAATCTCCTATTGCTACGATTGCGATCGATTTATTGATTCCATCTAAAATGCTAGTCAACAAACACTTGTCAACAACATAATAACGCACATTTTTCTCCCAGATAGTTTGCAGAAACCAAAGTGAAAGTTGAGCGAGTGAACCTGAATAAAATATTTCGATCAGAGAATGCAAACGTCGTACTTACCAGTAGATTTTGCTGTGTATATAATCGCTTCTTCGGATGTGTATACAAACTCTAAAAAATATTTGATAGAAACAGTGAAAAGGACACACTCACTTGTGAACATTGTTGTTTCTTATATTTTCACGATCTTCGTCATCGATTTTATCAATTTCTTCTTCTACTCCACTTTTCAATTTAGTAGTTGGCTCCAACAGTTTCCGGATGACATCCCGCTTTCGAGAGAAGTACTTGTAACTGTAAAAAAACAAAATAGTAAGGATAATTATCTATATACATATCTGAAAAAAGTGTCCAGTGATGCGAAGTGTCGTTTTACCAGGTACGTTTTTCTCTAGTTCACTCATATTGAGTGGTCGATATGTGCAACATGCACCGGAATGCGATAGAGATATCACATCATTGCTCTACATCGTATCGATCAAACAAAAGGATGGCAAAAATCAGTCACCAACATGTTGGCGTTTACGAACAAGTTATTTAGCGCAGGGTAGTCCAGTAGTCGTTCAAATGTTAATGAGGAATCGTAAGCAGGTATTCTAAATGAGATTGTGAAAGGAACTCAAACAAAACACTTACAGATTGAGTTGCGACGCAGCCATGAGAAGGAAGAAGGCTTCGAATAGTACGTTTCCTAAGCCAAGATTCCAGTCTATCGTAACGAACGAAATTGTGACGTATTTTAAATCATGCGCTGGAAAAATGATAGCATTCTCCACATATCCAATATCCAAATCCGTTTCGTTTGCGTTGTTGAAAATTTGCTCGAACAACATCTTTGCTTCTTCATCCCTAACTTTTGAACTGATTTCCTGAAAACTTTGATTCTATTGTTGTTTCGATAGCAAGTCACTTACATAGTTCCTGTCATTGGATATGAATAGAATTGATAGGGCAAAGAGCATACATCCCAGACCCAAAACTAGAAGAATATTCCGCTTCCGGAACATTTTCGGAAACGAGCTGCGAAGTGTATACAATGATTACACATAACCGGCGGAAAATTGTGAGGTGGCGATTGTAAATGAAAACATTGATACGAGGTATCGAGAAAAGAGAGAGAGAGAGAGAGAGAGAGAGAGAGAGAGAGAGAGATAGAGAGAGAGAGAGAGAGAGAGAGAGAGAGAGAGAGGAATCCTAAATGAACGAAAAATATGGAAAATAATTTCACGTAGCAACGCTCAATTCCTTCACATATACACTGATATGGTGTTCTGCTATCAGATAAACGCTATGATAAGTATCGGCTTGTGCTCGCAGGTTGCTGACTCTTATCGCGGTTTGTGGGTACGGGCAGCACACTTGATCTGAGACACGAAAGATGCAGCGTGAGGTCAGGGGCGAAAACAGGCATGCTCAGCTACTATCAGCAGATTGCTCGTCTCTGATGAAGCACCGGCAATCAGATAGCACAACTGTCAGGTGAAAGGACAGAAACAGTGTGAGATTTGAAAAATGTGTATGATTGTTTTACTTGTACCGTTCATAATGCTTGTTGATTGAGGAAAGTAGTGGTTGAAAACAGTTCGATATCCTGATCGAAGAGTCATATTTCGACTTAGTAACGATATTTGCACATTTGTTCCGATCAGTATTCCGCTCTGCGCATTTATTAAGGAGGTGAACGAATCGGGCCGGATTAACACATGGTTAGTCTACGCAAAACAGAGACTTGCACCATCTAAAGAGAGCAATAAAGATATAAAATTAAAGATTCCGAGACTTGAACTGATGGCAATACTTACGGCAGCCAAGAAAAGCGCGTTTTTGATACAAGAACTGAACAAGTCAGTCACACTGAAGAAATTGCATAAATATCATATCAGATTCGACTATAGCAATAGAATGGTTGAAAAAGTCAGAAACAAAGTTATCCATTTTCGTAAAGAACCGAATCGCAGAGATAGCAGACACAGTGCGGAAACTGTCAGAGGATTACAGTATATCATGTAGGTACAAAGTCAAACCCAGCTGATCTCATATCTAGAGGAGGAGACAGTGGAGAGCGGGATTGTTGCCGAGTGGAGGAGACTCCCTCGGGCAAAGCCTTGCCTGCAACCAAACACAGCTCTTTTCAGTCATACATCAAACATGCACATTACGTAATAAGTTTCATGTCAAATATTTTTTAAAGAGGCGAAGATTAGCAAAAAAAGCCCATTATCACGACATCTATTAACCAAAACATAGGGAATAGTTGGGAACAGACGTTAGACTACATTATGAAAGTGCATCAGAAAACGAATATTAGAGAGGGCGAATTGTCAACAAGGTACAAAGACTTGAACGTGAAACGTATCCAAGGAGGAAAATCGTCCCTCACATACGCAGCTAGTAATCCAATCCTCATAACGGAACGGACACATCTAGCCAAACTGATAGTGAGGAACGTACACCAGATATGTGGACATAGAGGCTTAAATCAAATGTCAACAGTAAGAGAGAAATATTGGATACCGAGTCTGAGAAGACAGTGCATAGTATCAAAATGCAGGAGACATAATGGACTAGCATTCCCATATCCCGAGCTGCCAGAAGTAAAAGCGAATGAGAGACCATTCAGCCATATAAGATTAGATTATTTGGGACCCTACCCAACGAAAGAATGTGCGAAAATATGGGGCATTCTCTACAGTTGCCTAACCACACGGCTGGTACACGTAGAGTCAATCAATTCCCTGTCTGCCGATGACCCAATTAACTCGTTGCGTCAAATATGCGCGAGGCGAGGACGTCCTAAATAAATTCTATTAGATAACGCAGTTCAATTCGAACTGGCGGCAAAAATAATGAACGAGAATCAGTCAGACAACCCCGTATCATGGAAACTTATCACGACTTTTTTAACGAAATTGTTAGAGAAGCACGTGAAAACCACATTGATAGAATCAGAAGGAATAGTCAACTGCAGGCTCATCGGTCACACTGAAGACAAAAACAGGCATGATAGACAGGCCAGTCAATGCTTTGATCCCTCTCGAAGTGAGATGTACAGACATAAACAGCATATATAAAAGATGTAAGAGAAAAAGAGTTCCAGATAATTAGCGACTACATACATATTAATGCCAAATACGCGCGGGAAAAGTCAAAAAGAAAAACCGTCTCGCAAAGAATGATCCTGAATGGGAGACGGTAGCGGAGGTATATCCAAATTATTGAGAAATATCTTACTGGTGTTTTCCTCAAAATCGGCTTTTTACAGATTACTAAGACTAATGATTTTAGGTCTTGTCAAACGTTTCCGATATAACTCCCGAAGAGGAGCGTGCTCTCCTACAAACTCCTGACGAGTCGCCCATCGCCAGCCCAGTCACCCAGTCGCCTGCCCGAGACGAGGAGTCTCCCCCTCTCCATCACTATTCCGAGAGCGAGGACGAGACGAGATAGAGGATAAGGACAAGTCTGAGTCTAGCAAGCTCTTATCCGAAGGTAAGTCTTCACGTTAGTCTAGTAATCTTGCCTTGAAAAGTGTGTATTACTTCTTTCCCCTTTTTGGTGCGTGCTAGATATAAATTAATAGATTTATTAAGTGAAATTATATCAGTCATTAGGACACATCAGTATAGTTGCCTTTATTGAAAAGTCTAATTTGCTCTTGTTGAAAAATCTAATTCTTGTTTGCCCTTTTTGAAAATTTTAAGGTCGAATCGCCCTTTCTTTTTTCGCCATTTTATGCAATGGATGTGGCAGATAGAGAAGATCATTCGTTAAATTGATGTCAGTCATTATGGTATAAAAGTCGTCGAAGTACAAAGCCATTATAGTACACAGTGTATAATCCATTTCAGTCTCGTCGGAAGAAGACACTCAGATATCCAAGAAAAAGTCGAAGAAGAAGGCCAAGACAGCAAGAGCAGGAAGGATAAGAGGGTCGAGAAGTAAAAAAAGGAAAAGAAGAGCAAGCCCACTCCAACAGGTAATCATTGTTGCAGACACCTAGTCCAGTCATTGTATCAATATTTGCATAAAGTCCTTTTTTAGTGACTATTTCGTCGGACAGCGACGATGAGACGATTGCCACCACTGAGTCGGTAGACTCCAAGATGACCGCCCCGTGCAAGCCCAACCTCGAAGACAAAGCTACGCAAACGGACAGTTGTGGGTTCTTCGTGAACGAGCAACTATTGCTGAAGATGTTCGCGTCAAACCGTATGCTTGCCGATGACAAGGAGAAACCCGAGGCAACTGAGGACGATTGGGCTAAACTAACCGAGGACGACGACAAGAGGGGCTGGACGAGACTGTTGTCTTTCCTAGTGTGGAGATGCAAAAGCCCTTCCTCACCCCTTCGCAGTCGCCCGCAACGCCGTCGAGTCACCACAACCCGAACTCCGGAACCCGTCAAGTGACCCCGACCTCTTCATCCGAAGCCCGCACATGCACCAGTCGCAGATGTCTACGAAGAAAGCACCTAGGAAGATGCTGATCTGGTGGCAAGCTCACCACAAGAACCTCGAGTGGAGGAAGATGAGGAATACGTGCAGCTTCTGCGGGATGGACCAACTGTCGGAGAGATGCCTCACCTACTCACACTAGGCGACGCGTCTCGTGAGATGAGCTGACACTTCCGTGAATCCAAAAGGCGCAGCGCCTCACCTGGAAGAAGATTGCATTCGCCAGTCTATGGTTGTGCTCTGTGGAGCTTCGGATCACGGCAACGTCCTGTGTCCTGCGGCGTACCCGGTCCCGGATGACGAGATTCCCCGCTACGAGTGACTGTTCAAAGAACTCGGCATCGCATGCAGAGATGGAGTCTGGCAATGCTGACAATTGTGTTTGGAGTGAGCGCAAGCAGTCACCTCCACTTTACAGTTGCTATATTGTGTATTTTTTCAAAAATAAATATTTCATAAGCACTGTTTCCTCCATATTTTTTTAATCGATTGATGGACTATCCTGCACTAAATAATGTGTTCAAAAAGGCCAGAATACGGGTTACTGAAACTTGATATACTTTTTGAGACGGAAACATTTGTTTTCATCTCTTTCTCGAACTTAATTTTTTTCAGTGTTCCATAAACTTTTCTTTGAAAACAATCTTTAAATAAAATGAATTCGATCTCAATATCTCAATTGTTCGTCCCGGTCCGTATGACTCACACGCTAGATCTTTTGTATAAACTTTAAAGACTAAACTATTGAAAGGAATACGACAAATACTTATGTAGAATACATTATACATAACGTTTCACCGGAACCATCGTTTCGATCTTTTGTCATTTTGTTCCCTACCCGCAACACAGATGCGGATCCGAGAGTGTATTGTATACAAATATTGTAGCACAATCGTTGCTCTAAAAGCTCTGGCCGCGCTTACGTCGTTGCATAGAATAGCAGTTCGACAGGTGCTTTATACCTAGTGAAGTTGTACTGACATTTTGTGAGAATGCTCCGCAACCTGACTCTTCCTGACAACCCGGCGATTCTCGAGGACGGTCCTCTATGTGCAACGCTTATTGCTACCGGTGCTGTTCTACTCGTAGTTGTATTCATACCATCATCATGGTACAAAGTGCACCTGCTCGTCTATCAGGTATTATGGCATAAAAGTAGAGGGCACAACGCTTTCAGACATGCACTCTGCTCACTTGCGGATCGGTGCTAGTCGTCCAACCCGTCGTCTTCTATCCACTCTCCATCGGATTTGTGAGAGCCAGTCTTGTGAGCCACTGGAATATTATGCCAAATGCCGCCAATGTGAGTGCCTACCAATATCATATCATCTTCTCGCCACTCTCAGTGTGCCGTGTCCATCTTCATCGCTATGGAGTGTTGCGCCGCCATCAACCTCTTGCTCTATCGCAAATTCGTGGGTATCGATTCACGATAACTGACGTATTAGTATTTTTCTAGGAGATGCAAGCCAGGTTTTCCGCTGTAAGCATGCGCTCGCAGAGTATCCAAACGCTCTCGCCCTCGCTTGCCGCTCTAGTCATCGGCATTTTCTCAGTGGTTATCGTGATACAGCGGGATGATGTGGAAGCACACATGTATTGGATGAAAAATGTGAGTTCAAGAGTTCTGCCATATACGTCACGTTTCAGAGCTACGGCGGTCTCGACGCGATCCTAAAACATCATCCAATCGAATCGTGGCATTCCTACACCGAACCGGCCCTTCTCGGTGTGACTATAGGGGTTTGCACAAAGAAAAGGAAGTGAACACACGCTCGCTGGTCATTTTAGATGACGGTGCTTATATTGTCCGTGAGTGGAGTGGCAGGCTTCACAACGCTATTCATTGCGTATGGGCAGTTCAAAGGCAACAGTTCGGAGCAAGCTATCCGGGTGCAGAGAGGCATTCTCACACACGTGGTTTGTCAAGTAGGTTCTGCGTGTGCGTGTGCGTGTGCGTACACTTTGTAACTGTTGTTTTTCATTTCCAGTTGCTTCTTGTAACCTTCTGCATTTTTCTACCCTGTATCATATGTGGGCTCTCGTTTGGAATGGAGTGGTGGTCAGACTACAGTAAGTTATTTCTTTAAAAATAGTACTTTTACAACGACTTTCACTACAACGATGCCTAACTGCCTGCTGTGAACATCCGTGTGTGTTTTCAGACCTGAACCTCTTCGTTTGGCCCTCTATCTGTATTCACTCGGCAATGGCTAATCTACTGATCATCGTCTTCTCGGTCTGCAATCGCAAGAGGCGCGCCGTAGCCGTGGTAGATGTGGCTATTCCCACGCGAACAATCGCGTTTCATTAATAAATTCCCTGTCTAATCGCTTGTCTAATCCCTTTTCTCGCGGATTTTATTTTCAATTTTTCTGTACTATAGTCAACAGTACAAATTACAAAACCTCAAAGGGTTTCCTCACCCTTCACACTCAGAATGCTCCCCTACGCACCTCTTCAAAATGTTATCATTATGTCTCTTGGTTCCCCACATTTCTTCAAACGTTTTTAAAAATCATAAAATACCATAAATGAATTTTGAATGACACGTGTTTTATTAAGATTGTCTACATTGATTGCACACGCATCACTCCAGCTCCCGTACTGCCAATGTTCTTTGATCGAAGCGAAGAACCTGTAACAGAATACAGTGGGTGGGCGAATCAGTTGCCGCCAGTAGAGAACGCAGAGTGAACAGAGTGCGAGGCGGCAAAAAAACGATAGAAATGCGATAGCACGCGAATTGCGATAGCACGCGCACATTCAAACTTTCGCGCGCGCGCAATTTTCAAATGCGGGACGGACGGGCGGAGTGGAGCGGAAATAAATAATCTCTGGACTGTATGTAATATTGTTTCATAGATGATTATCACTCACCTTCCAGTCTGGCGGCGCAACATCATCGATGGTTGTCTGCTTCTCGATTCCGCCAGGCGGTGAGAAGTCCTAAACGCATAATTTTGGCTCCGCCCCCGCAAACACCGCCCACCTCTCCTCGATACACATGGGCACCTTCCTTCAGTGTGTATGCCATCCAAAAGCCAAAAGTCGAAGTGGGAGCTGAAATCGCATCTTGTATTCCAAATTGAACAGGTATCTTACCTGTGAGAAGTAACGTGTCACAGTAGGTTTGTGTGAGCGCAATTGTAACTGCTTGGTCCATTCGAGGAAAAGCTACCACTGTCCAGCTAAGAATAACGTTATTCAGATTTCAGGTAATAATCAAATGTCACTACACCAGAAACCATGACACCAGACATCAGACATCACCTCACAAAACACTACTGCACTGCGACACATTGTCAATATTACGTCAATTGGTGCAGCGATTTTATAGTGGTGTCGACACCACGATACTTGTGTCTTTTCCTAATTGCCCGACAATCACAAAGCCAAGTAGTATACGCACTTTCTGTCGTGTAAATCTGACAGGACAGCGTTTGCCCAGTCCATTGAATCTCCTATTGCAACTATGGCGATCGATTTATTGATTCCATCTGAAGTGTTAGTCAACAAACAGTTGTACAAAACAACACAATTACGCACATTTTTCTCCCAGATAGTTTGCAGAAGCCAACGTGAAAGTTGAGCGAGTGTACCTAAATGAAATATTTCGATCAGAAAACGAGAAAACGCAAATATCGTAATTACCAGTAAATTTTGTTGCGCTTATAATCGCTTCTTCGGATATGTATGCAAATTCTAAAACATTATTTTATTTAAAAAAAAAAGTGAAATGGGCACTCTCACTTGTGAACTTTTTTGTTTCTTATCTTTTCACGATCTTCCTCCTCGATTTTATTCACTTCTTTTTCAACGCCATTCATTAATGTTGCTGTCGGTTCCAGAAGTTTCCGAATAACATCACGATTATCGGAAAAGTACTTGAAACTGTGAAAAAAATAGATTATTGTGAAATTGGACTGTTATGTGCTATGAACTCATCGCGAAATAGGATCCAGTAATGAGAAGTGTCGACTTCCCAGAGACGTTCTCGATTTTCTTGAATTCTTTCATGTTCAGTGGTCGATATTTGCAACATGCGCCGGCGTGCGATAGAGATATCACATCAACAGTCTATTATCTTTTTGATTAGGAACTAAAACAAATTTCAATCACCGAAACATTGACGTTTCTGAACAAATTGTTCAACACAGGATAGTCCACTAATCGATCGAATGTTATGGAGATATTGTAAACAGGTCGTCTAAATGGAACTGTATAAATAATAAACAAGAAACTTACAATTTGAGTTCTGCTGCCGCTGTGAGAAGAAAGAAGGCTTCGAATAGTACGTTTCCCAAACCAGCTCTAGTGCGTATCGAAGTAAACGAAATGGTGACGTATTTCAAACTCTTTTCTGGCAGAGTTGTCGCATTTTCCACATATACAAAATCCGAATCCGTAACATTCGCGTTGTTCAAGATATCTTCTAACAGCGTCGTTTTTCTTTCTGTTCTTGCAATACTCCGAACCGTTGAACGAATTTCCTGAAATATTTGATTTCAATGTTTTTTTCAATGACAATCCACTCACATAACTCCTGTCATTTGCTATAGTTACGATCGATAAGACGAAAAGCGTGCATCCAAGAAATATAATAATATTCCGGAACATTTAGAGAGCGAGCTGCGAAGTGGAGATAATTACTATACTGTGGGGTGGCGCGGAAATTGTGGGTGGCGATTGTAAATGAGTAAATATGGGAACGAGGTAACGAGAGGGAGAAAGAGTACAAATTTACTAGCAGTAAACAGTAAGCTGGCAACAGAACCTGTCAGATTTATGATTTTTAACGCACGATTTGTAACTTGACATAAAAACGAAATTTATTGGAATATCCAGGCAAGTGGCGGTTTTCATATCATTCAAATATGCAATAAATGCGGACAATCATGCCGTAGTGAGCCACAACAGACCGTAAAAACTAATTGCATGCACCATTGATTAACAATGCATCGCCCAACAATACAAAAAGCGCATGCATAGTTTTTTTGAATTCGGCATTTTCGTACAGTAAAAAGTTATTTTTCAGTTTCAGAAAAACCCAAAAATAAACAAAAAGGTTCAGAGTAGGGAGGGATGTCAAGTGGGCGGGGCTTAAGCGCCAAACGGAAGACACCATTCGACGTTCGACGCACAGTGAAAAGTTGTGTCTGGTAGTGGTAGTACCTTCCATAACTTCCATATGTTGCTGGACCGTGTCCTAACCTACAATTAATGACAAAAACTATTTTTCAAGTGAAGCCCACTCAACTGCGTAGTTTGTTTTATGTTTGAGTTGCTCGATTCCGGATCCGGAGTGTTACGTCAGAATAAAAGAGCCACCAGACACAAGAAATTTGCATACAAACGCGGTCACTAAGGCGAGTCCGGTGTCCAACTGATTTGCGCCATATCCATATGTGGAACTCCGGTACGTCCGGTACTCCGGTAGATCAATGCAAACATGAAATAAACCACGCAGTTGAGTCGGCCTCGCGAATGCGAAACTTTCATTCGAACATACCCCTTGTTTTCTAGACCGTCGACATGAAATGAAATGCAAACTGAACAACCGAGACAGTGTAATAGGAACACGCATGGCGAAATTCGAACACGCTGACGCTGAATATTCGCCGATTTTTCTCGTTTTGATTATGTTTTGATTACGCGAACGATTTCGTTTTCGAAACAGGAAAACAGAACAAAACAACTTCTCACATTTCAAATCAACATCTGAGAAACGTTGATTTCACTTATAAACGATACACTCAAAAGGGCTCCGTTTGAAAGCAGCAAGGGAAGCCACACTCCTAGGGGCGGCAGACGATACCATTGATGTATGATACACCTGCTATGATACAGCCAACAAGCCAGAGAGAAAGATTTACACAACTTGCACGTTCAAAATGCGCTCTCTAACTGATAACCAGAAGAACGAGCTTGGTGACACCGAGCCTAACCTAATAAAAGTCTACCTTTACTGCTTCTAACCGAAGTATATACATACTTGCTTCGTATTAGTGCAATTTCACATGTGTATGCAGTTATCGGCTGATTGTGATTGTGAATGCATCTCAGTATAGGGTTGCAGACAGAATTCGTCCGGCTATCACATTAGATTTGTGACGAATAACTGGTGAGAAATGTGTAATCTCTCTCACTCAGTTGGTCGCATATGTTTTGAAATACACGTATTATGATTAGCATGTGTGCCAATGAAACTCTCTCCATTCTTTTCGACCTGTTTTGTCTCTATTTCGCCGATGTTTTTTTTTACCCATGCTGTCTTATCAGCACCATTCGTTGTGCATGTGTGATAAGAACAAGAAGAACCCAAAGCCGCCAACATCCTTCTGCCATTGAGATCGATCTTGCATCGAAAATGGAGCTGCGATTCTACTACAACGACTGGTATGTGACTTTTGTGATGTAAGAAATCTGCGCTCTCTGCAAACACGCGTTCTTTTGCCTATTCTGTCAACCAGGTGAAACAGTGAGATCAGAGCGAACTGATTCTGAACGTGATATAGCACGACAATTACTGAATGGTTGCGGTTCCTCGGGGTGCTTCTTTGAGTTGTTGTCCTGAAGTCCAGAAGAAGCTGAACACAGCTGAAACAAACAATAAGTATTTCAGTGAAGTTCATGCATCTGCAATCATGGTGCATGGTTGTGAGGATGGCAATGCTAATGTGTTCACGTCAACTCTCGGTCAGTCGCTTTTTCATATAACAAACAAAACAGCCATGTTTAGATCTCGTTCTCAAACGACTTTGCGAAAGACAGTCTTCGAAAACTGGAGATAACCCGTCCACCAGTGATTCAGAGCAGGTAGTGTTCATTTCATAACATCACCCGCTACTGTGTAGTTTGATACCGTCGCGAGTGATTGCGAAATGGAACGAACGCTGAGCGAGACTGTGCAGGCGCCGGCTGAAAAAGAAGATTACATGATCGAGGAGAATGACACTTTGATGAACCTGGTAGACAACGCAGAAGACAAGAATCCGGAAGATCGGAATCACTCGCTGGAACTACAAATTGCAGAGGTAGTGTCACCCACACCCACAGCTGACCATTCTCGATCGGACGTAAGTTTCACAACTTTTCAAAACATGTGATTATGCGCTTTTTCAGATGAAACTGCGATATTTCTACAAGCCCTCCGACGATGCTGACATGACGTGAGTACGCATGTATTTGAGTATTTGATACCGAAAAAACTTTGGGGAAAATGAAACGTCGGTTGATGATAGTTGTCGGTAGTTCGGTAACTTTTTGGCTATCAAATTTTCTTCAAACAGTTGGGTTTTTGAATTACTTACTACGATTCCTTTGTTCGAACCGCTTTAGCTGCCGTATTCGCCTCTGTTCACATGATGGCTACCATTCACATGATGCATAACTTCCCTGCAGTGAGGTGACGGCTACTGAAGTTGTTATTCAAGGCGAGCTGAACGATCAGACGTTCACAGCCACTCTAGGTAAGCTATATCATATATTCGAAAGCCAATCAAATGATTTTTACAGACGAACTCATCAACATGGGTTGGAATAGCAAAGGACGGAGGAAGAGACGAAACCGTGAATCGAAATCTACACCGTCGTCACCGGACAAGTATATTCAGGTATAAGATTTTGATTGGACCTTGCACATGAACAAACTACAACCATAATACATGTCAGTGGTGATTATTTAATCTGAATTGATAAACAGTGATTTTTAACCACAAGAAAACACGACGTAGTCTTGGTACCGACAGAAGATCATCTCCTTTCGGCAGCACATTGACGCAATGCAAGACGACGTGTCGAACCTTCTCGCCGCGACGCAGAGCGAGTCGGCACTGCCATACGACATGCCCGATGAACCGGCTGAGCTCTGTGACGGATTGACCGCTGTAGACACGCCAGCGCCGCCGCCGACCAGGCCATCTGTCCATGACTGGAAGGTGCGTTTCCAGATTTCATCTTGTCTTCATAACTTTATAATAATACGTTCATTACCGTGTACATATAGAAGAAGCAGTGCGAGACAACATGAGTCATTGCATACGGTATGAAAAAAGAAGATACAACAGAAAGCATCGATTGTTGACTACAGTCTACAACACATGCAATATAGGTCGGCGACCGATGCGGTTGGTGTTCGGATCGATTCGGTCGCTGCCGCGCCACTGTGCGATACATTGGTCGGCTCAAAGACAGAGGTGAGCTTCAACATAGAATCGGAAACTGCGAGTGCGCCCTTAGCCAGGCGCCCAGCCGCCGCGGATGGTGGGCTCGCGACGCGCTATGCACGTTCTCTTTCATATTAGTACTCTTCCCGAATATCTGACTGTGGGAAGAGCGAGGCAGACGGCGCACTTTCTGGTTGCGAGTTTACTATCAAATTGATAGCATGTTGAAGTAAGTGACTCATCACTCACCTTATCTTATCAATTTAGCGAGTTTGCGAATTCTGGTGTGCGTATATGATACTGAAACAAACTTATGTGTAATTTCGCGTAACTTAAAACACCTTCAGATCCGTCGAAGACATATGCGGGCATTGAATTCGACAAGGCAGTTGGTACGGGCACGGGATTCTACTGTGGAGAGGAATTGATGCAGACGACGGAGAACCATGCTGGATTTGTCGCTATCAAAACGCTCATCCCTATCCGCTCATCTACAAAGATACGTCGCAAGCACGGTGTACTCGCGAAACCCAGCAAGAAACCGCAAAAGACACTATGTATGCAGAAATATCGTCTTTCACCAGTGTCGTGGACTGTGCGCGACGGTTTCCGCTTTCTATCATTAGACTAATGCCGAACATTCAATCGAATGATGAATTGGTCCCGCCACGATAGCTTTCGACTCCCTTCACACACAATAATCGGTTGATTCGTGTTGTTCTGACTATTTGTGCTGATAAATGATGCATTTATGTGTTCAGTTGGGAGTTGGGAGTTTAGTTTCAGTTTGCGCAATATAACGGTTACATTTCACGCCCCAACAATAGGCATAATAATTTTGAAAATGTTTTGAAACCGCTAACGTCTTACGCATATGTACTTGCCTTATACACTTATACTCTCTGTCCACCAAACAAAAAAGTCATGTTCATATCTCAATATCAAACGAGCGAGTGAAGATAACCCGTCCACCAGTGATTCAGAGCATGCTACGTATCAATTTCATAATTGCTCCCACTTCTGTCTAGTTTGATACCCTCGCGATGTGGAGAAAACGCTGAGCGGAGGCTGTGATAACGAGACTATTTAACCGATATACACGACGGTGCAAACTACCTTGCGTAAAAACGCCAAGAAGAATCAATCCGAAAGATCGGAACTTCTCGCTGGAACTCGACCGGGGTATCGTCTACCATCGAACCCGAAACATCCATCAGACGTAAGTTTTGTCGCTTCTCAATAAACACGAATTTGCTCTTTTCAGATGCAACTGCGGTACTTCTATAAACCCTCCGACAATGTGGGCATGATGTGAGTGTTCGCGCATTCTAAATACTATGATGATGATACTCTAAAGCATATTCATTCACGTCTTTTCAGTGAGGTGACGGCTGCAGAAGTCATCATTCAAGGCAAAGTGAACGATAAGACGTTCACGGCCACACTGGGTAAGCAACGATTGGAAATTTGATCCATTTAATGATAATTACAGATGAACTCATCAACAAGGGCTCGAAAATCACAGGCCGAAGGAAGATACTACGCCGCAAATCAAAATACGCGCTGTCGTCTTATGTCAGCAAGTCTATTCAGGTAAGATCGTTCCCTCGCACGAGACGAAACTCAAAAAACATGTCATCGGTGGACGTGGCACATGTCCATGATTACATCACATTTTCAGCGTAATGTTCCGGCGGACAAGGTGATCTCTTCCGGCGATCACAATGACGCTGTGCCCGACGAGGCGACACGAGCGACGCGCACGAGCCAGCCCTTGATACACAACAACACGCCCGATAAACAGGCCGAGTTGGATCAGTCCGCAGCAGCAGCAGCAGAGACTCCGCCTCCGTCGCCAACCCAGTCATCTGTCCAGGACTGGAAGGTAGATCCCAGTTCCATAACAATTGAAAGTTGATACTGTAAAATGACATTTAGCCAAAACTGTGCTCGAGAGAGTACTATGCGCTGAATTATAGAAAAAAGATGAATTTTATCTGATTAGAACATTTTTTCATTGATGATTTCAGGTCGGCGATCGATGCGATTGGTTTTCGAGTCGATTCGGTCACTGTCGCGCAACTGTGCGCTACCTTGGGCCGCTCAAAGACAGAGGTGAGCTTCCTTCAGAATATGCCAATGCGACCTTGGCTGCTCAGTTTTTTTTTCTCAAATTTATGTATCGAAACATTCCTAATACATCGCCTTTTAGCAGATTCCAGCGCATGTATAGTACTAAAACACATTGTAAACTCACGTAACTCGTATCTCATTTTCAGATCCGTCGAAGACGTATGCGGGCATCGAATTCGACGAAGCAGTTGGTACGGGTACGGGCGTCTACTGCGGAGAGCAGCTGATGCGGACGGCTGAGGACCATGCTGGATTCGTTGCCAGCCAGGCACTCATTCATATCCGCTCATCTACAAAGATACGCAGCAAGTCACCGCAAAAGACACTAGGTACGCAGAAATTTCGTATTCCACTAGAGCCTGAGCCAGCGTGATAACTATAGAGTAGATATATCTACTGTCTTTCTAGACTATTGTCCTTTTTCTGATACATAAATCATAAATCTCATCACAATTATATGTGGGATGTAAAAATCATTGTCAATTCATTTCAGATGCATCAGAGATCAATATCAATTCTGTCAAGAATGCCGCTGACTGCTGAAAGGAGACGATGTTCTCCGATACCAGCCAAGCAGACTTCGTCTTCTTTCAAACACAATAACCAAATCAAAGAGATTAGTGTTCTGACAGTTTGTGTGAATAAATGATGCACCTATGCGCAACTGAACAACGAGTTTCATTTCGCGCAGAGCCTGCCAGAGCCCCATACGCAAGTGTGTAGTTCCATCGCCAAGTCGTAACCTGACTCAGGACAGGACCGGGAGCAGCTTATGCGGACATCGTTTCATGCTCACCGCGCGATATTGTCAGTAAAGTAGCGGTCAGTCTCTTCAAAACTCCCCTCGATACTGACTTTGGAACGCCTTCGAAACACGACCAAACAGCGTGTTTCGAAGGCGTTTTGAAGAAAATGAATGCGTCTGAAAATTCGGCGCGTGGTTGTAAGGATGACAATGTGTTCACGAAGGCGTTCAAGTCAACAACCCGCGAAAGTCATTTTTTCTATATTAAACGAACGAAACAGATATGTTTAGATCTCATTCTCAAGCAACTTTGAGACAGTCTTTGAAAAGTGAAAAAAAATTCGTCCACCAGTGACTCAGAGCCTTCCATTTCATAATAATATCATCATTGCACCCAAACAAAATGGCATCATCGCACCCTCCCTTGATACCGAGCGATTGCCAAAAAGGAGCCCTTAGCGAGACTGGTGATAAAGAATACTACATAACACCGAGAACCGAGAGGCACGACTCTGATATGAGCCTGCACGAAAATACAATGACCAATCAACCGGAAGACCACTCGCCGGAACTAGAAAGTGTCGAGGAATCGTCGCCGACTATCGAACCCGCAGCTGACCATCCTCTATCAGACGTGAGTTAGCAGATTTCAATATATTTTCAAACGAACCCCTGTTTCAAGATGAAATTTCGGTATTTCTACAAGCCTTCTGACAATGCTGAGATGACGTGAGTGTTCATACATTCTGAACACTAACATGAACATATACGCGCTTTCAGCGAAGTAACAGCTGCTGAAGTTGTTATTCAAGCCGAACTGAACAATCAGACAATGACGTTCACTCTCGGTAAACAAACTATATTTGGAAATGTTATCGATCCGTTTATACAGACCATTTCATCAGAGTTGGGTGGCAAAATAAAGGCCGGAAGAAGCAACGACACCGGGATTCGAACTCCACGCTGCCGTCATCTCACAACAAGTCTATTCAGGTACGATCATTTCCATGCACAAATTGCAAAGAGCAATGACCCAGAGGTTTGGATATTGCAGCCTGAGAGATCAACTTCACTAGTTGACCGTTGGAAAATGAGTATCTTCCTTCCGAAATTCAAATGTACAACGCCTTTCTGTCGATTGATATTATTGGTAATAAATCTATCTCACTGAATAAAAACTATATGTCTCCACTCTTTGCGTTACGTTCAACTCCAGACAAACAAAAACAAGATAAAGATAGAAATTTATCCCTTCAAAAAGCAAAAAAAAAAACAGATGACCAAACACGAAAACAAACATTGGAAACAATTGCTGGCGGTAAACAAGGCACAGAGACGCGACTCATACAAGAGTTGAGAGATCGAATCCATACCGCATGTTGAGTAACCCAAGTCGCACCAATTATAACAGAAAACTCCCTACACTCTACTCCTCTCCTCCTCCTGCTCCTGCTCCTGCTCCTCTCCCCTCCTACCACTGCTCCTGCTCCCTCTTGAGGGTCGCCATCTCGACGAAGCCCGCGTGGCCCGTGCGAGTCTTCATGAGACGCTCGCCCTCGTACACACCGTCCCCCTCGCCGATCGAATCGTCAAACTCCACGCCCGCGTACAGACACGAGTAGCCTGAAATGTGGCATGACTCTCTCTCTCTCTCTCTCCCTCTCTCTCTCTCTCTCTCTCTCTCTCCCTCTCTCTCTCTCCCCTCTCACCCTTGATGGTTCCGACGAATCGGATGATGCCGGCTCGATCCTGCACCCCGTCGTGCCACACACACCGCTCGCCCACCTCAACGAGTGTGTATTATGTATACTGTATACATAGGGAAATGCCATGTCATAGTCTTACCACCTTTACTGTATGTTTCAAGTTCACGAAGTATTCAGAATTCTATGTCGCATGTAATACGACGCTATCCAAATCGAATCCCAGAAACCACCCTCTACATGTTTCAAGTACCGCGCATATCCCTAGACATGCTGCACGAGTAATGGGTTAAAGGAAAGTACCACTCTAAATTTCATGTCATGGATTCTTTTCGAATATGTAGTATGAACATGTCAAATTTCGGTGAATACGAAAATGTATTTCTCCATTTACAAAACTGAACTTCACAAAATATTTTTAGTGAACAATGATCCAATGGACTTCAAACGCGTATTTTACCAGAAAACGAGTTGAGAAAAGTATCTTTTCACTTCTACATGGTTCAGAGAAACTGTGAACAATAGAAATATTCAATAGATATTGAGAATATAAAATAACAAACGTGATACCAATCGTCGAAAACGAAACGTGCGACCGACAACTTTTCGTAGTGTATGGGATTGTCCCCGGTCTGCGCGCACACTCCGCGAGTGTGCGCGCAGAATGGGGACAATCCCATACACTACGAAATTTGCGAACACCTATTTTACATATTCTGTTCATTTTCAGCATACATTATATTTATGAAAAGAGATTGTATTTTCATATATTTTTACGTGCTAGTAGTAGTTTATTCACAAAATTTAGAGTGGTATGCTCCTTTAAAGGGCATAACACACCTATTTCAAAAAAAAAACATTGTTAGGCAAAATACTGCCAAATTGAATTTCGAAAAACCAAAATAAATTGCAACCCGCACTCACCTGCAGTCCTCCGAGCATCTCGGCATGCATGGGCTGCGACTTGGCCGCACCTCGCACTCCTCCTCGCGCCCCTCCACTGTCCCCGCCGGAACCTCTCACACCCTGTCAGGTGGAGTGAGGGCAGGGCACACTCACTCGCCCAATCACTCACACAACACCCTCACACATATGGAGAGACGTGTGGTGGACAACGCACCCCTTTCGGTCGAGCTACACTCCGCGCACTCGAGCAGTGTGCACCCACTCCATCCACCCTATCCCCCTGCTCCTCCTCCTCCTCCTCCTCCCACCTTCTCCTTCTCCGCCGCCAACTCCGCCACACTGTGCCGCAGACCGCCAATCTGGCCTTGCAGCTGAAACGAGTTCGAATTTCATTCCATACGTTCCATAATGCTATGAAAACTCAATACCTACTCTAATAAGGCTCGCAACTCAATACCGACTCTAATAAGGCTCGCATTTTTATCGTAATAGCCACTTTACACCATATTCCATACACTATAAGTTTCATGGGTAAATCAATTCACATCATAACCATGGACAAAGGACAAATGATACCCCCAAGTAGGTCCACACCAATGAAACCCGAAAAGAAGAACTGTCTTGAAAGTAATGATTTGAAGTGAGTGTACTTACACTCTGACGTTCGATGTTGTGTCAACATCGAAATTCAGAGTGCACAGTCCTTTTAGAGAATGTTATAGTTCTATGCTCGCAATAAGTTGCGCGCAGTGGGGAAGACGGAGAGTCAGCTCTCGACAATACCATGCAAAACAAGAAAGGCAGACGGTTATGGCACCGTATTTCGAACTGCAAGCGAGGTATATCGAAAACTATCGCTTTGGCGCCGAGTATACTTGAACACTCGAATAAAACTCGAATAACTGAACAACTGAACGTACATCATACACCTCAAAACAAATAAAAACGCTCCTCACACATGGTCATGCAACATATCGGTACCCATCACGTTAATGTAGAAATGAACTAGCACACATACCTGCGCCTTGACCTGGCTGACCTCCTTGAGCCACGGACGCGCCTTCATCTTCTCCTCCAGATCCTCCACCATTGCCTCCACCTGCAAGGGAAAGGAGATTCAGACATATGTACGCCTTACAAGGATCCAAGGGAGAGAGGGTGAGAGAGAGGGAGAGGGAGAGAGAGAGGGAGAGGGAGAGAGAGAGGGAGAGAGAGGGAGAGAGAGAGAGGGAGAGAGAGAGAGGGAGAGAGAGAGAGGGAGAGAGAGGGAGAGAGAGATGTCCTCCCCCACCTTGTCGACCCGCTCGTCGCTCGCCTTGCCCGCCACCGCCGTCTCCAGTCTGTCCACTCGCGACACACAACCACGCACCGACTTACCCAACTGAAAAGGGGAAATCGTATTTAGACGCAAAATCGTAATCACTGGTTTGGCTTGAAAAAAAAACGAAACATGTCGCATTGTATTTCGCACAACCATCAAAAACATGCAGGAAAATGCCAATCGTAATCAGAAAAAGAAGCATTGATTGTCGTTCGTTTTGTGAAACATGTTCAAAATACGTTTCGCGCATTCGACAAGAACAGTTACGCGAATGTCATGTGCAATCTTGGCATGACAATCCATGTCCACTCGCCCCACCTTGTCGCACTCGTCGGCCACCGCCTCGCCGGCCTTCTCCAGCTCCTCCTTCTCCCTCTCCCTCCGCTCCCGCTCCTCCACCGCCTTCTTCGTCTCCTGCTCCACCGCGAACACCCGCTTCGTCAGAATCGTCAGGCGGTAGTCCGCCTCGCGAGTCTGAAACAATGTGCATGCATCATTGGAATCGCACGAGTAAAATCTCTGAACATTCATCACCATTTATAGTAAAAAGTGAACGAAAGAAGAATAGCAGTTCTAAACATAGCCAAGCTACGACTTACATGCTGAAAAAGAATGCTATCATCAGACATGCGAGCATCGCCAACGCACCTTCTCCTTGAGCCAGTTGAGTCCGGTGAGCGGGGGCTCGTTGCCGTTGCTCTTGTCGCTGCCGCTGGGACTCGTCAGCGTCTTGCTGCTCCCGCTCCCTCCCCCACCTCCTCCTCCCACGGACAGCGCCGGGGACGACGCCTCCGACTGAAACCACACAACGTACGGAACTGACAATCACGGTGAGGATAAACATTCGAGAGCTTTAGCGTTCGTGATGCATTGCATATATAAATACTACAACGAATAACCTTCGATTGTATGTTTCAATGTCTCTACATTTGTAGGTTCCACAATTCCTATTAATTACGATATCGTTGGGCGCCAATCACCTTTCAAATATACAATACCTTCAACAATATGTTTCCATCACTAAACGTATAAACTTAACGTAGCAGTAATGGGTGCAAGTCGATATGTCTATCACAACCACACCGACCTTACTCCTAACCAGCATTCCTTTGATTTCATGTTTCAACGACAATACAACTGTAGGTTCACCAAACCCTATCAGTAGCAAGAGAGTTTCACGAACACAGCTAACCGTACTCCCTTTCGCCGGTTCACCAATCCCTTCAATAACGCTAACATTTCACGGACACCACTGACCATCCTCCTTACCACCTCCTTTTAATTCCATGTTTCAATGACTATACAACGATAGGTTCACCAATTCCTAGCAATAACTACTTTTCACGAACGCTTCCTCCTCATACCACACTGACCATCCTCCCCTCAGCTTCGCATCATCAGCAGATAATATCAATTCACATTAATAACACTACAGTAGACAAACACCCCTAACCGTCCTCGTGTCGCCTTCCAGCTCAAAATTTACAGCGCTAAACACATATACGCAACGCATTTTTGGATATCTGACTACATTTCTAGTTCTATCACAACCACACCGACCTTCCTCCTCTCTCCCTCCAGCTCTGCCCGTGTCGGTCGAGCAGCGAGCTCTTCCCGCAGCCGGCGCACCTCCGTCTCCAGCGCCGACACACGTGCCTGAACCATCGTGTTTATCACTTATCAGTCTGACATCAATATATCATATACATCATGAGTGATAAGAACCACAGTCTATATGTTAGCATGTATCATGTATTACTGGACCCGGATATGGTAGCACACACCGTCATCATCCATATCGTGACATTACTCCTCAGTCAGGGTCAAAGATGAATCCAAATCGTTATGCCTTCTCATTAAGATCACTTACATAACACCACCTTTTCTACATGCCATTTGTGTAATGTGAACAGACATTCATAACAACATACTAGTCTAGATCATCTCATCTTGATCATCTCCATTGCGCCTACTATACTGCATGTGATGTTAGAGCGAATTGGAACATACATCAACCACGTACTCGGATTGCAGCCACCCAACCTTTTCAATCGCCTCCTTCTGCTCGTTGATCTCGGACTGTTCGGTGAGCAGCAACACCAGCGACTCCAGGCGGTGCACCTTCTCCACCTGAACCACCTTCATTACGTTGATCCTCGAGGTATGGTCAGCCTCTGCGAAACACACTTTGAACAGACTGGACGCTACTTTACAATCACACATCACAAACGCGGTAGGTAGACCACGTGTTGGTAGACCCCGCCTCGACCCACCTGACCGTTGCCCTTGACCGCGAGGAAGGGATTGGCGCGGCCGTTCGTGGCCACCAACTCACCTACAACCACACCACCGGCTCAGGCATAATAGGCAGAGGAGAGGGGGAGGGACTGACCGATCGTGTGCAGGAAGATCTTCTCGCCGTTGCACACGCAGCGCACGAGCAGCGTGGACGGGAGCAGCGACTCGCGCCACCACTTCAACATGTCCTCCTCGCGGAACGGACCACTGCAATAGAGCATTGCTAATCGTCGACTAATACACATTTGCAATGAAATCACTCTTGTCAAAGTAAAATGTGCTCACAATTCATCCAGATCGGTGGCGGTTCGATAGAAGAACTCCATACGAACCTGAAACCAGCGCCACGTGATCACACTCACACAACTAATACGAGACAACGGTCGAAAATGACAGAACACGGCGCGAGCACAAAGCACGGCACAGAATTGTGCACAAGTCGGCAAATATCAGACACACCACGTGGCGCACAACGCCGGATATATTTCATTCAATTTGAAAACTGATTTGTAAAATATATTTCACGGTTAAAAACCGGTTACAATATCGAATAATATGCACAGGTAACAAAAACTCTTTATGTCAACAACAAAACTCTATAACAAACAACCAATATTCACAGAAACAATAACCAACGTAGTCCGTTGAACGAATAATTTCCACTCCTTTTCTGTCTACTCGTTCTCCCACCCCAGCTTCTCCCTCTTCTCCGCCAGATCCTCCGCCAACACGATGGCCGTCGACCAGTAGTTCACATCGTCCGACGTGTACCCCGGACCGTCACGAGTGCGCAGCTGGAATCTCTCTCTCTCTCTCTCTCTCTCTCTCTCTCTCTCTCTCTCTCACCCCCCCCCTCTCTCTCTCTCTCTCCATCTCTCTCTTCCACCCACATTCCTCACGTGCTCCACACTGATGGCATGGACGAGTGTCTGGGCGGCCGTGCCGAACACCAGCGCCTCCTCCTCGCACTCGACGCAATCCATCTAAAGCACCGCGATGTTCGCAGGGAAAAGGCGACTGTCAACTGGAAGCAGAAGAAGGCTGCTCAACCAGGCAGACCTTACAAAGAGTGGGGAGACGACTTCACGGACGCTATGCAACTTTCGAAGAAGAACTGTGCAAAGAAGGAATGGCGACGCATCGTCACCGAAGACCGCCGACTATGGACTGATCTATTCTTCCAGCGTTAGTCGAACACCCCTACATGCACAATGAAAATGCGATTCTGGATAAATATTCGATTTTGATTTGATTTATAAAACATTTTGAATTCACAATCACCCTGTCTTCCATGATCGTGTTGAGAGCGTCGTCCGTGCCGGCGCGTCGCATGCTCCACCTAAGAGGGTCTCTCTCTCTCTTTCTCTCTCCCTCCCTCCCTTTCTCTCTCCACACTCACCGTGCGCGGAGCTTCTGCATCGCCTGGTTCAGCTCACACGCGTCGTCCTTCCACTCCTCCTCTGAACAGAGATATTTGCGTAAACCAACTTAGGTCTGATTACGAGTCGAGAAAATGTTTGCGATTCCACATACGTTATTACACATTCTACATTCTCCAGTTTCCCCATAATGCACCCACGCGCATCCTCATCCGCATCTATGAGCGGGTCGCGGAGGGAGAGGCGGCTGAGTAGGCGAAGCCGCGCCTCCAACACAGCCACCGAGTCGAGCAGCTCAACGAGAACAACTTCCAACAACAACCACTCACAGCATCACACTAAATGCTGTCACCGCTCAGAGTCTCAAACTCTCACAATATTGTCCATCTCCATGACATCATCCCACTCCTCTGTCGTCACTGCCTTCTGACCCTGCTTCTTCACATTCATTCCGTCCACCCGTGCGCGCAGCTCCCGCACCACCGAAGTCAGCTCATCGACACGAATCTGGATAGCTCCAATACATAGGTTCTACTACACAATGATATCCTCCAACATTTCCGTCCCTTGCGTAGTCGTAGTGAGGACAGTATGCTCAAAGCCTCCGCTGTCCGCCCATCACTTACACTGTTGCGCGCCTCCATTACATCACATTCTTTCGTCATCACTGCCTTCTGTCCCTGCTTTTTCGCATTCACGTCCATCTCTAGAACCTTCGTACGCAGCTCCCGCACCAGCGACGCCACCTCGTTGAAACGAGTCTGAAAAGATGGTGTCCAGCCCAGCACTACTCTCTCATCCACTCACTTGATCCTCCACCCGCCGCGTCTCCATCGCTTCCACCCTCGTCTGTAGCTCCATCACAACACAGTCCGACTCCGCAGCCAACTTCTGAAATCGTGTCACTGAATCAAATCAATAATCAAAATCAAATCAAACAATCATTTAAGCATTTGATCAAGTCAAGTCACCGAATCAAGCAACATGGACATGTGTGAAACGAAATGACTCATAACCTAGGAGCACGGAGGTCCTTCCTTCCACCCACCTTCTTCTTGTTCAACTCCTTCTCCATCCCGTCCAGTCTCATCGACATCTGACGAATCAGCGACTCCAGGCCAGCCGAGCGCTCCTCAATCACAACAGTAGGCTCTCTCTCTTTCTCTCTCGCTCTCGCTCTCTCTCTGTCTCTATGTCTCTCTGTCTCTCTCTCTCTGTCTCTCTCTCTGTCTCTCTCTCTCTCTCTCTCTCTCTCTCTCGTCTAAACATCTTCGACCTGCTTTTTCTCACGTCGCCTGCATGTGCGCAGAATGTACAGAAGAAATGCCGACTCACTTTCTCCTCCTTACACCTCCGCTCGAGCTGCTCCACAAGTGATGTCAGTGACTCCACAGTATGTCCAATAGTGTCCTCCTGTCAAGTGCACAAGTGATAAGGAATATCGATAACAAGCATCTTCCCACCTTCTCCTCTTTCCTCTTCTGCTCCAACTGCTCCACCCTCTCCGTCAGCCGACGCAGCTCCTCCTCCATCTTCTGCTCCTTCTCCTGCTCCACCCATAGGAAAGGGTTCTCGCGACCGTTGCGAGACACGAGACTGGCTGAAAGTGAAGATAGTTCCATACTCAAGAGCAAAACTCACCAACAGTCTCCTCATACACCACTGCCGCGTCCTTGCGACACTGCACGAGAAGAGAAGAGGGCAGGCGGGACTCGCGCCACCAGCACAGCACGTCCAACTCGGCGTAGGGACCACTGCACAGACGGCTCTCTCTCTCTCTCTCTCTCTCTCTCTCTCTCTCTCTCTCTTCCAACTCACTGCTTCTCTCCCGCCGGACTCGTGTAGTAAAACTCCATCTGAACACAATTATCGAAATGTGAGAGCTAGAATATTCAGATACCGCATGGTAGTCACAACCAATAAGTGAACACACAACACAACTCACGAATACAAAACTATTTATTATTTATAAAACAATACAAATTTACAAACACCTAAAAACAATAACAATAACAACAAGTAATCACGATTACATGTCTACACCCTGATCAGCTCTTCCAGTGGGAGGAATGCGGCGTGTCCCGGCCGGGTGCGCATCACCCTCTGTCCCGCCCACTCGCCCGAGCCCATCCCCACCTTGTCGTCAAACTCCACACCGGCACACTTCTGCTCGAGACCTGTGGCGGATAGATGGATGAGTAATTTTTTTATTGTTAGTTTATCTCACCACTCATAGAGAGTGACAAGGATATAGCCGTACCAATTGTTCTATAGCCGAAAACAAGACAGTAAATAATAAAGATGACGAAAACACACTACCAACGCTATACCGTAGTATCATTCACACGAATCGAATGGTGGCGAGGTAGCGCGGCTCGCCCCACGCACAACGATCGCCCACCTGCACGGGCACAGTGAGAGAGACGTAAGACGTTATGACGTAAGACGAGACGCAAGACGTAAGACGTGACGTATGCACGTAAAATGTAATAGCTAACAAGTAAGCACGTTATACAGTAATTAGAAAACAAATGAAAAGGGGAAGAGAAAGAGAGAGAGAGAGAGAGAGAGAGAGAGAGAGAGAGAGAGAGAGAGAGAAGTGGTAAACATGGTTTCGACTCCTGTGAACATGGTTTCGACTCCTGTGATGAGATAGTCAGACAGTTTCGACATGAGTGTCTATGATATACAAACAGTAACTAATAAGGTTACTAAACCGAACAAACGACGAACAAAAGAAAATGTTCAACATCTTTCTTTTGTTCGTCGCGCGGGGCGGTCGACTGGCTGCAATGAAGGACGACGAAGACGGTGTGGATTATAAGACCAAATATTATGACACGCTGGCTGAGCTGAACGCTGTGAAGAAGCTCGTGAGCAAGCAGGAGGACACTATGAAGATCATGGCGGAGACGGTGGCTGAGCAGGCGCGCACCATCTTCATGTACACGGAGACAGACAAGGAGAAGATTCGACAGATCGAGGAGCAGATTGAGGGTCGCCACAACATCATCCTCAACAAGCTGGCGGAGATGATCGGAGGAGGAGGAGGAGGAGGAGGAGGAGGAGAAGGGGTTACTGTACCTACCGTACCCCAGATGACATTTGCGAGAGCGGCGGCTGGAAATGTGGTGAAATCGAAGACGAATGGGCTGGTGGCCGAGAACCGAATCAGAAAGGATTACAACCTGGAGGATCCGGACGTGGTGATGCGGCTGGTGCCGCGCGACTCGGAGTGGGAGCAGTTCGTGGCGAGCGGAGGACGGGACGAGGAGAGAAAGAAGGAGGGCAGGGACAAGCGTCTCGTGATTGTGTCGCGGAAGGAAGACAAGGAGGAGACATCGGAGAAGCTGCTGGAGATGGCGCACGGGGCGATGGAGAAGAGCGGGCTGCCGACTGGACTCATTCTGAAGGCGGTGCGATCCCCAGAGACAAGGACGAACATGCTGGACGCGCGTCCCATCAAGATTCACCTGAGGGACGACATCACGGACGAGCAGAAACAGATGGTGCGATTCGCGCTGGGGCGTGCTGCAATTGGAGTGTTCTGCCGCGACGACATGGGCTGGATGGAGCGTCGCCGATCCTTCCAACTCAGGCAGTTTGTCAACCAGATCAATGATCAGACCCTGTTCCAGAAGTACGCGGTGCGAGGCCTGGCGGTCGTGGCGACGACTGCTCGTTGGCGCTCCTTTCCAGGCGGACGGACTGGTCGCGGACGCACCGACACTTCTGGCCTTGGAGGAGGGAACACGACCGGTGGGGAAGGTGCTAAACCTGTAGCGACGGTCGCAAACCTTCAATGAGCGAGCAAAGACCTCTATTTCCTAGGCTATTCTACAGTAATCTCAGATCTCTATCTAATTCAAAATTTATATATATATATTTCTGATTTAATTCTCGAAACACCAACTATATGCACTTTTACGGAGATATGGATTTCTGATGAAAGTTCTGTACCTGTTTTTCCCAACTCTATATCGTACCCAGTTTGTCGTTCCAATAAGCGGGGAGGAGGTGCTTTAGTAGTGGTCCCATCCAAATTTGGTTCTTGTTTGATAGGCAAAGAGAGTTGTGTTGAGTTTGACGCTGTGGCAGTGTTAGTTACATTTCCATCGGGTGAACATACAATTATTTGTGCAGTATATCGTCCACCTAATTCTCCTACGACGTTCATGACTAAGTTCTCGTCGTTTATACAGTCATTAGACGCGCGATGTTCTGTGATTGTATCTGGCGATTTCAATTTTCCAAGTATTCAGTGGGACACACTATCAGCAATAGGCTGTGAACCACAACAGTTCTTGGATTACTGTACTTCACAAGGGTGGTACCAAAGCGTAAGATTCCCTACTAGGGGTGCTAACACTCTAGACTTGTTGTTGTGCAATGACCCTACACTTCTATATGACACCCATTCTGGTCCTAAATTAAGTGATCATCTTTCAATCATCTCGCATATCAGTGTTGGATTGGTTAAAAAGAGCAACAAAAAAAGCACTTATTTAGACTTTAGATCTGCCGACTATAAAGGGATGGAATCTGATCTTAGCAATATTGATTGGGTAACACAATTTTCTAGATGTAGCACTATCGATGACAAATATAACTGTTTGATTCAAGTCTTGCAATCTAGTATTGACCTACGCGTTCCAAGAAAAACAATTCAATCGGAGAAAACATTTCCACCCTGGCTACTATCTATCAGACACCGGTTGCGCAAATTGTACGATCGGCACCGTAAATCAAAGTGTAACGTAGATCTGATAAATTATCAATCGGCATTCAATGAGTATAGAATTTCCTTGAAAAATTACCAGAGAGAGAGAGGCAGAAACATATATTAGCCACTTCATGTACATCACAATATTGGTCTTACATAAAAAGTAAAACCACATCACGTCCTGACATACCATTTATACGTGATAAGGATAGATTGATATCAGATGACTCCGAACGTGCTTCTTTGTTTAATAAATACTTTGTAACGGTATTTACTACTGACGATGAAAAACCTTTTGAAGTTAGCTCGAAAACAAATAATTCGCTGCTTGACATAGATGTATCTCCACACGTAGTGTATGAATATCTGAGTAGATTTAAGAGAAAGCTATCCTCAGGTCCAGATAACATACCCTCTATTTTACTACAGAGTCTAGCTTTAGTTCTAGCAGAACCACTCAGTTACATCTTCAGAGAATCTCTAGACACTGGTATTCTGCCCTCTCTTTGGAAACAGTCCATAGTAGTTCCAGTGATAAAGAAAGGTGATCCAAGTTTGACTGGTAATTATAGACCAATAAGCCTTACATGCACAACATGCCGTGCTTTTGAAAAAATCATAGTTTTTCATATGCGAAATCACATGTGGAATTGTAATCTTGTTAACGATAGACAGTTCGGGTTCCTTAATAATCGGTCCACTACATCACAGTTAATGGAGTATGTCAAATACTTGGTTAAAAAGATTGACTCGAAATTCTCTGTCGACTCTGTATACTTAGATGTATCTAAAGCGTTTGATGTTGTGAATCATAGAAGACTTCTTAAAATCATAGAATCTTACGGTATTCGGAATAAAATACATAGATGGTTGACAAATTATCTATCTGGCAGATCACAGTGTGTTCGTATAAACTCATCCTGTTCCCCATGGTTAGATGTCTCATCTGGTGTTCCCCAAGGGTCCGTGCTAGGCCCGTTGCTCTTCCTCATCTATATAAACGATATAGGTGAGGCGATCCAACACTGTGAGTATCTGGTATATGCGGATGATTGTAAGATGTACATTTCGGATGATGTACCTGATTATGATAAGCGACTAGCAAGTGATGTAATAAGAGTATCTGATTGGTTGAGAAATCGCCAAATGAATTTGAGTCTTTCAAAATGCACGGTAATGCATTTTGGAAAAATAAGTTAGAAAAGCTTCATCATTATCAACATTAGTTAGAAAGGTATTCATCTATGACTTCAAACTACTATCGAACTTTTACCTACATAAAGTGAGACCAATATTAGAATTTGGGTCAGAACTATATTGCCTCATGGATAATTCTCATATTAATCTCTTAGAAAAGGTACAACGCAAGTTTACCAAGTACCTTCTCCCTAAAACAGACTATAAACATAGGTTGGAAAATCTAGGGTTAGAAACATTGTATATGAGACGCTTGATGATTGATCTTTCTTTGGCACATGCATATATTTATGGACATATCTTTGTACACCCAATACCACTGACACTGTCTAGCACAACTCATACACGACAACTTCGGGGCCATTCACTTAAACTATACAACTCATCTAAAACCACTCTCTCGCAGTCCTTTTTCCCTTTTCGTATTCATAATATTTGGAATCTCCTCCCCAGTAGTATTGTTCTTATCAATGATAAAGGTGCATATAGATCAGCTATGCAGAAGTACGTTCTTCTGAACAAATCCAAACTTCATATAACAGATCCAACACATCTATAGATTTTATGTAGAGTTCTTTGCTCGCTTGTTGACGGGGAAAGACGGTTGGACAGGGGTAGTGTCTATCTCACCGGCCGGGTTTTCTCACCCAACTATAGAAGTGACAGGATAGTCTCTCACCGCATATGCTGTTATAAACACAGTGTCTGGTGAGGGATTATCCCTTCGGTTCGACTGCGTTCAGAGCGTACAAACGGACGGGACGTCATCGTAAAGAAGTCAAAACGTTCGTCTAGTCTCAAACTGTGCGCTTTTTACATTGTCAACCCATTGTTCATGTCACTTGTCTCAATTATGAATAAAAGTATATATATATAAACAGCAAAAAGAGTAAACTAATACCACACCGTCTCTGTAAGAATCGGACACTTTTTGGGCATGTGGTTACTAGGAGCTATGCCGGCGCATACAAGGATTATCGAAGGTACTCTACAAGATGTATAGGGTCGTTTTTGTCAAATATGCAAATTTGGACCATTAAGGGACCACTACCTCAAATCGGTCAATTTTTGCCAAAACACTTCAAATAAGAGCTCGTTCCATTCCTTATCAGATTCTAAGAACTTTTTCATATAAAATGTTTTTCGAAAAAAATAAGTTCAAAAAAGTTATGATCAAAAAAATGAAAAATTTGCATATTTTCGATTTTTTTGAAAATGTTGCTGACCTGAGAAGCAAGAATAATTAGCATCATTTGAAAGAACGTGTTTTGTTTGGTCTACATGATTTTTATGAAGAAAATCAATCCTGACATCATCTGCCATCCAGACGGTTGAAAGTGGTCCGGAAAGCGATGTTTCGGCATTTTTCGATTTTTCGCCCTGTGTCACTGCGAAGAAGCAAAAAGCGAATACACCATGTTAATCTACGCACTTTGTTTAGTATATGGACGTGTTTTCATAAAAATCTATCATGACGTCATCTGCCATCCAGACGGTTGCATTTGCACTATCCAGTACAACCAACGGATATGGGTCAACGAAAAACTTGAGCGGGATAGCGAACAAAAACAGCAAACAGGAATGCACTGAATCACACAAGCGAAAATCTTGGATCTTGAGATATCTTTTTGATAGTTTGAAATGATAATTAAAGGTGCACAATAACTGCAAACTTGTCCGGACCACTTTCAACCGTCTGGATGGCAGATGACGTCATGATAGATTTTCATGAAAACACGTCCATATACTAAACAAAGTGCGTAGATTATCATGGTGTATTTGCTTTTTGCTTCTTCGCAGTGACACAGGGCGAAAAATCGAAAAATGCCGAATAATCGCTTTCCGGACCACTTTCAACCGTCTGGATGGCAGATGATGTCAGGATTGATTTTCTTCATAAAAATCATGTAGACCAAACAAAACACGCTCTTTCAAATGATGCTAACTATTCTTGCTTCTCAGGTCAGCAACATTTTCAAAAAAATCGAAAATATGCAAATTTTTCATTTTTTTAATCATAACTTTTTTGAACTTATTTTTTTCGAAAAACATTTTATATGAAAAAGTTCTTAGAATCTGATAAGGAATGGAACAAGCTCCTATTTAAAGTGTTTTGGCAAAAATTGACCGATTTGAGGTAGTGGTCCCTTAATAGGCCAAATTTGCATATTTGACAAAAACGACCCTATACATCTTGTAGAGAACCTTCGATCATCTTTGTATGCGCCGGCATAGCTCCTAGTAACCACCTCGTCCGATTCTTACAGAGACGGTGTGATACATTCACATACACGTAAAACATTGAAAAGGAGCTGATAGTGAACAAGGAAGATTAGGGGCGAATATGTTGGGTGATGGACCCTCAACTAATCTGTGGCGGCTAGACACAGATGCCTAGGGTGCAGACAGACAGAGTAGGTAGATCAGAGTAGGTAGATCAGCGTAGGTAGATCAGCGTAGGTAGATCAGCGTAGGTAGATCAGCGTAGGTAGATCAGCGTAGGTAGATCAGCGTAGGTAGATCAGCGTAGGTAGATCAGCGTAGGTAGATCAGCGTAGGTAGATCAGCGTAGGTAGATCAGCGTAGGTAGATCAGCGTAGGTAGATCAGCGTAGGTAGATCAGCGTAGGTAGATCAGCGTAGGTAGATCAGCGTAGGTAGATCAGCGTAGGTAGATCAGCGTAGGTAGATCAGCGTAGGTAGATCAGCGTAGGTAGATCAGCGTAGGTAGATCAGCGTAGGTAGATCAGAGTAGGTAGATCAGAGTAGGTAGATCAGAGTAGGTAGATCAGAGTAGGTAGATCAGAGTAGGTAGATCAGAGTAGGTAGATCAGAGTAGGTAGATCAGAGTAGGTAGATCAGAGTAGGTAGATCAGAGTAGGTAGATCAGAGTAGGTAGATCAGAGTAGGTAGATCAGAGTAGGTAGATCAGAGTAGGTAGATCAGAGTAGGTAGATCAGAGTAGGTAGATCAGAGTAGGTAGATCAGAGTAGGTAGATCAGAGTAGGTAGATCAGAGTAGGTAGATCAGAGTAGGTAGATCAGAGTAGGTAGATCAGAGTAGGTAGATCAGAGTAGGTAGATCAGAGTAGGTAGATCAGAGTAGGTAGATCAGAGTAGGTAGATCAGAGTAGGTAGATCAGAGTAGGTAGATCAGAGTAGGTAGATCAGAGTAGGTAGATCAGAGTAGGTAGATCCGAGTAGGTAGATCAGAGTAGGTAGATCCGAGTAGGTAGATCCGAGTAGGTAGATCAGAGTATGAGACGCAGAATATTTTAGTGGTAGATCAATTCTAATTAATTGAATGACTGCATAAACTTTATGAAATTGTTGGTACACGTCCGACAACGTCGCCTACCTGCCAGTTGCTTGCCCCAGCCCCAGACGCCTTCTCCTTCTCATCTCTGCCGATCTCCACAGTGTTTTCAGAAACCACGGCTGAAAACAAAACAAACAACGAAATCGTTATAATTTTTCACCACTCACTCTTTTTCCTGAGCGCATTGAGTTTGTCGAGGAGTGTCGGCCGATGCGTCGTCGCGAGCTTCTCCTTCTCCTCTTCCCACCGACCCTTCTCCGCATTCCACTGCTCCTTTTCCGCCTTCCATTGCTCCCTCTCCACCTTCCACTGCTCCATCTCCGCCTTCCACTTCTCCTTCTCCACCTTCCATTTCTCCTCCATCTTCTTCCAGTTCCCCTGCTTGCTCTTCCACTCGAACTGTTTCCTCGTGTACAACTCCTGTTGTTCCATCATCTGCTCCTTCGCCACACGTAGCTTCTCAATTAGTCCTCTCTTCTCTGTCTTGAAACAATCACACTTGTTATATATAAAAAAAGCTCAGTGCATACTCCACCTCCCAAACGTGCCTCCTCCGCTCCCACTTCTCCCGCTCTCTGACAGGCAGCTCCATAACACCACTCTCCTAAACGACAAAAGAATGAAAGACCTCGATGTATGTTGACAGGAGACGCTTTAACAACAGAAAAAGGCAATATCTGTAATTCATTCCACCTGGTCCGGAATGAAGGGGTTGACGCGACCGTTGCGGCTCATCAAATCAGCTGCAACACGATTAGTGTCTCTGACATCAGTTACTTCACCCGTCACACATATAGTGTTTGCCAGAGCGATGGTTTTCGATCTTCCTCGCTCGCAGCTCGGAATACGGTGCTCTAATCATCTAACTCTCTTGTTTCGCGCGCTATTGTCGCGAGCTGACTCTTCGTCTTCCTCTGATCTACCCCACAGCACGCGGCTTATTGAGAGAATGAAAGTATAACTAGAAATACAACAAACTTGATACTCACCAAGTTTCTCCCTGTACATCTCCTTGCCGTCCTTCATGCAGGTGACAAGCAGGTAGGAGGGCAGGCGGGACTCGCGCCACCACGACAGCATATCCAGCTCGTCGTAGGGACCACTGAACAGACGGCTCTCTCTCTCTCTCTCTCTCTCTCTCTCTCTCTCTCTCTCTCTCTCTCTCTCTCTCTAACTCACCGCTCCTCTCCAGCCGGATCCTGGTAGTAGAACTCCATCTAATCACAAACTTACTAGTTATAAACACAGTCAGGATCAGATATATTTCACGGTTATTTCGACCAATAGTAAAAACACAAATTCATCAAAAAATTGAAATTAAATCACTTTATTATTATATTCAATTCTGCAAACTAGAACTAGAGCAGATAACAACACACAACAACATAAAACGTAAACTGTACATAAAACATAACTGCATAATCCATCTCCCCTACTGTACTCGGCACTGCTTTCTCTCTCTCTCCCCCCCCCCCCCCCTCCTCTCCCTACACCCTATCCAAGTACTCTAGCCGCACGAACCCGGCGTGTCCGGGCCGAGTGCGCATCATCTCTCGTCCCTTGAACATGCCAGTGCCAGTGCCGACCGGCTCGTCAAACTCCAAACCCGCGTATGTACTCGTGTGCCCTAACAATTATTACAACAATTGCAACAAAAACCTCCTAAGCAGAACAATCTCTTCAATCAAGGGTTATCTTTACCTCTATCTTTTACAACAAAAACGAATCGAAAGTGAACCCACCCTCCAGACGTCCGATGTATCGTACGAAGGCCAGGTGACGCTTTCCCGCCTCCGTCCACACACAACGGTCGCCCAGCTGCAAATAAACATAATATCATAATTGAAGTCAACTCACCTTCCACTCGCTGCTCTTCTCCGATGCAAGCGTCTCCTTCTGCGTCTGCTCCTTCTCCACGTTCTGATTCGCCTAAAACAAACATAAATCACATAAATCCCTTTTTCCAGATGTCTACCTGGTCGAGAAGGGTCTGCTTCTCGGCGTCGGCTAGTCGCAGAGCCTCCACTAGGTCCTCCTTCTCCTCTCCCCACTGCTCCTCCTTCTCCCTCCACTGCTCCTTCTCCTCTTCCCACTGCTCCTCCTTCTCCCTCCACTGCTCCTTCTCCACCTTCCACTTCTCCTCCCGCTCCTTCCACACAGCAACCAGCTGTTTCCACTGCTCCTGCTTCTCCCTCCATTCGGCAGTCTTCCTCTTGTACAATTCCTGCTGCTCCTTCACGTGTTCCTTGTTCGCACGCAGCTTGTCCAACAGACGCTTTCTCTCCGCCTAAAACAAACACATGTGCGAAAATAGTATAAGAAAGGACAGAGAACGGGCGCGTTGCAGCAGCTGGCGGAAGCTACCTCCCACTGCTGCTTCTGTCGCTCACACTGGGCGCGCTCCGACCCGCTCACAGGCTGACTCACACTCGCGTACTGTAAAATGAAAAGCTAAAATGTAATTTGCCCACATTAAGATAGATTAAAACCCTACCCACCTCATCCGGAATAAACGGATTGGCGCGACCGTTGCGGGCCATCAGAACGGCTAAACGGTTATTGCTGCTGCTAACAAAAAGTTACTTCACCCACCCAGTGGCTCCTTGTAGACCTCGATCCCGTCTCGCAGGCACCGCACGAGGAGGGACGAGGGGAAGTGAGAGTCGCGCCACCACGACAGCATGGACAGCTCGTCGAACGGACCACTGCAACGGAACGGACCACTCCCCCTCCCTGTCTCCCTCCACTCACTGCTCCTCTCCGGACGGATCCTCGTAGTAGAACTCCATCACTCCTTCTACAACTATGCATCTCAAAAGTTACACAAAACATTGGTGAGATATTTGAATGGATTTTCAACCAATCAAGCATCAAACATCACACAACAGAGATAGAAATCTTTATTACACAATATACATTCACACAACACGAGTACCTGAATTATCGAGTATCACAAAAGCCGAGTATCACAGGAATCAAGAAATCACAGAAGCGAGTAAACACAAAACCGAATATTACAGTACACCACATTAATCTTCTCCCTCTCACTGCTCCTTCTCCTTCTCCAGCTTGTCCACCACCCATGTCCAGAACTTGACGTCCGAGGAATCGTAGCCGGGTCCGAGCAGCTTGCCGCGGTGCAGCTGAGAGTAACGTCTCTCTCTCTTTCTCTCTCTCTCTCTCTCTCTCTCCCTTCCCTCCCCTCACCTTCCTCAGGTGCGCCACCGAGACGACGTGTCCCAGCATCTCGCTCGCCGTATCGAAACTCTCGTCGCACACCGCACAGTCGCCCTAAACAGGGCATTGCAATTTGTAAACCGTCACAAATAGCAATTTCTCTTACAAAGTTTCCCATGAACAGCTTGTTGAGGCGCGCATCTGAGAAGCGACGCTTGTGCCACCTACAGGAGGGATAGAGAGAGAGAGAGAGAGAGAGAGAGAGAGAGAGAGAGAGAGAGAGAAAGAGAGAGAGAGAGAGAGAGAGAGAGAGAGAGAGAGAGAGAGAGAGAGAGAGAGAGAGAGAGAGAGAGAGAGAGAGAGAGAGAGAGAGTAAGAGAGAGAGAGAGAGAGAGAGAGAGAGAGAGAGAGAGAGAGAGAGAGAGAGAGAGAGAGAGAGAGAGAGAGAGAGAGAGAGAGAGAGAGAGAGAGAGAGAGAGAGAGAGAGAGAGAGAGAGAGAGAGAGAGAGAGAGAGAGAGAGAGAGAGAGAGAGAGAGAGAGAGAGAGAGAGAGAGAGAGAGAGAGAGAGAGAGAGAGAGAGAGAAAGAGACCTGGCTCGAGCTCCATCATCTCCATGTTGAGCGCGTCGTGAGCGAGCGCCTTTCCGGCTGAAAACCGCGAATGACATGTTTCACAAAGAATCAATAACACGCAATAGAGATATCACAAAGAAAATTGCGAATTTGGATCAAGTGGTTTCGACTCCTAGCATCTTACCACCTGAGCCTTCCATCAACCCGGAGTCTCATCAGAGATGAAGTTGATGGAAAGTATTCACTATGATTATTCGATATGGGGAAAATAAAAAAAAATGAAATATTACGAATTGGTGGGAAAAGGTTTGAATATGGGGGACGGACAACGTTTTTAGAGTTGTAAGGAGAGAGCGGCAGATTGCTATCATTGAACGCGACTGAATGAAGAGGCAAGTGTTCGAGACGACTGATAAGCGGAGTGGGCTACACTATACAACATCAGAATCAGAATCAGAATGTTTATCTCGAATCAAGTAGCACAGTACAATTATGTAAATTACGGCAGGGTTACGGTAAAATACAGTAATGCAACGCCTACTGCGAGTCCCAATAACACGGATTTCGGTAGTCCCGAGGATGCGTACGTGCTATTGGTGGTGCATTTCATCCCCTGCTTGCGGCTTCTGGGGAAGTTTCGATCTCGGCGGCGGAAGATCCGTGCTTCAACGATCGATCACGAAGAGACGTCTCCGAGAGTTTCATCGTCTTCGAGGATTCCTCTCCAGTCTCAATGTCGTAGATGTAAAGAGTAGCAAGAGCGAATACCAGTCCAGTTAGTGTCCTCCGCCGCACAGCATTGTTCAGGGGTCGGGGGAATAACGGGGGAAGGCACGCGACCGCGCTCTGGCAGAGAAAAGAGAGGAATGATACAACACCCGTGACACAAATTTACAACAATTGTGGAACGGTAAAACGGTGGAAATTCACAATAAACAACATACAGTCCAGGGAACACTTAGTCACCTCTCCGCTCGTACACCCGCATTGAAAATTCCGCGCACGCGAGACTTCGACTTTGAATCTGATCGAGTGCTCTCGAAGACTATCGATTTTCGCACTGATCTGCCCATTCACTGTAGCCCACCGTTGGCGTTCCTCTCCAGCAGCGGAATGTGGGGGAGGGAGGAGAGGCGGGAGAGCAGCGGCCAGTCGATGCCCGTGAACCAGCACACCTCGCGCACCATGCAGCGACTGCAACTCTCTCTCTCTCTCTCTCTCTCTCTCTCTCTCTCTCTCTCTCTCTCGCTCTCTCTCTCTCTCTCTCTCTCTCTCTCCCCTTACCTCTCATTCCTCTGCACCGGGACAGACACCACACCTCCCGCCACCGCTGTCGATCCACCCTTCTCCCTCTTTCGCCCGCTGATCATCTCCGATATGCGGTCCACGCTGTGCAGCAGATCGCGCAGCTAAACTATCAGAATAAGCAGACATATCCCTATCGGATACGAAACTAACCTGAAGCCACTAGTAAACCAGTAAATTGTTTACTAGTACCGCTTCAGTTTCATATGAAGAAAGTGTTTTGAACACTGTGCTCATCTAATCTCGGTTCAAACACCGCGGACACTCTATCCCTACCCCTACCACCCTCCTCCTCTCACCTTCTCCTGCACAGTCTCGTACCCGGGACTGGTAACCGCATTCCCGCCACTCCTCCCCTCCATAGCATCCAGACGACGCTGCAGCACTGCCATCTGCAATTTCCTCTCTCACCCCCACTCTTCCAAGATGCATACCTGGTCCTCCTCCCTCTATCCATGAGCTCTCTACCTGATCCTCCTCCAATACTCTATCCATAACCCCCCGGATAAATATCTGATCTGATCTCTGATACCGTGATACCTGATCCTGTAGCGCGATGACGTCACACATCCGGGGCCGGTCGGCAAGCTGGTTTTCGACTGCCGAGAGGCGAGACAATAGGGTGGCCTTCTCTCGCCCGTCTCTCTCCAAGTACATGAACGGATTGGCGATGCCGTTGCGGGTCGCCAGGTCATCTGAAAGAGGCGGTGGGGAGAGGGAGAGGACGAGGGACTCACAAAGTGTAGTCGAGTACAGCTCCTTCCCGTCCGTCTCGCATCGAATAACGAGAGTCGACGGAAAGTAGGAGCGCCGATAGCCCTCCAGCATATCGCACTCGGTGAACGGACCACTAAATAAAGTAAGCAATCATATCGTAACCCAAACCAGACTACAGTATCCTCACCACCACTCGACTCGGCCGGGAGGAGTGTAGTAGAACCGCATGCGACTGGCGACCGCCCGCGAAGGAGGAGAGAGACCTGGGAAATGACAAATGGAAAGAAAGATGAAATACGAAAAGTGAATATCACACAAATATTCCATGGTATGATCATCATAACCAAATCACAGCTGGCAGCAACACTCGCACGCATAACGCACAACACAATTCGCAAATTTTACCCAATCACCAAACGCATTTAGAAAATAAAAAAAGAAAGAAACAATCATGCAAAGATAAAACTGTACTAAAGTATCACTTATCACCATTGAGAAGCATCCTTCGGTTGAAGGAGGAGGAGAGGCTCGGACGGAAAGAGGGATATCGATTTCTCCGTCACAGTACCTTCGTCTCCGCTATTCGACTTTTCCTTCACCTTTAATCAATGGCATGTATTTCACGACGGACTATTCAAGAGCAGTGACCATTTGTTTGTCATGAGAAGCAAGCTAAATGAAAAGTTCAAAATAAAAGAATGCGATGTGTACCTTGTCCTGTAGTGAGTAGATCTCGCGCATCCTGGCCCGATCGGAAAGTTCGTCTCGCATCGCGCTCACCTCGCCCTCCAGGCGACTCACCTGCCGCCACAGAGGAAACGCCAGCGCGGGATTCGAGACGCACGGCTGAAACTAGTAGAATATCTCTGACGCTATGATCGCATATTGTTTTCATTATGATGATTTACGGTACCTCACCTCGGCGAATTTGTTCTCACCGGGAACGTGAATGAACGGGTTCGAACTACCGTTGCGTGCGACCAGCTCGTCTGAAATCGACAATCGACTATTCCGTACATACATAGGTTCGTATGCATAATATAGAGTGATACACTGGAAAACAACTACTACTCACAAAGCGTCAGATTGAACACATCTGCGCCATTCAGAACAGCTCGGATGCGAATCGATGACGGGAAGAACGAGTGACAATACCATTGCAGAATCTTATCTTCGACAAACGGACCACTTAATACTAATTATTATAGAATATTGTTTTCTTATAAACAAAAAAAAACATACTGTTGTTCACTGGATCCAGGTGGAGTATAGTAGAACTCCATCGTACGTTTGGAAAGAACTTGTAGATAAAGTTAATGCATACACTCATAAAGTCTAACAAATTTAACAGAAAAATAAAAAAAAAACACGAAATGAAATAAACACAATTGATTAAAAGTTATTACGGTAGTCACGAATAAATGACTACATCATTACAGATCACAAATATGTTTTTGAAAATTTATGAAAATATTTGGTCCCAACACGAAAACAATACGAAACATGCTAGTACTGTGACCCCCTAAGTAAATTTTTACAAACTATTTTTTCCTAAATTTTTCTCTTTTACATGATTGTTTACGTTATGTTATGTTGAATTTGTGATAGTTATAACAACGTTTTAGTGTAATTTTCAAACCCTAATTGAACGGTATGCGTTCATACCACTAATCTGTCTCTGTCGGCGATTTCGAATTTCGTCGTTGTGGCGTTCGTCGTACTTGTTACTATCATATGCGTTTATTGATATGTAATCGTCGGTGATAAGTAACATTGTTCTGTTTTGATTTGTTTTGGGAGGTTCGAAAGTTTATACCTATTCGAAACATCTTGCACACCTGTTTCTAATTTTTCACATGGCTTCGTTATTTAAATTGGATGTGTTGTTCAGGTACACCATGGTCAACGTGCCGAAGACGAGGAAGACCTTCTGCGACGGCAAGTGCCGCAAGCACACCCAGCACAAGGTTACCCAGTACAAGAAGGGAAAGGAGTCTCGCTTCGCCCAGGGTGAGTGTTCGTTTATTTTGCATATTTCTACCGTTGTTCTTGACAATAAGTGTGTTACAGTATCTTGTTATTTTCTATTTCTAATCACTTGCGCACATGTTGTTATCGCCGCCGACACTAATCCATGTTATTGCAGGACGTAGGCGTTACGACGCCAAGCAGGCCGGATTCGGAGGTCAGACCAAGCCCATCTTCAGGAAGAAGGCCAAGACCACCAAGAAGATCGTGCTCCGTATGGAGTGCACCGACTGCAAGCACCGCAAGCAGCTCCCGATCAAGCGCTGCAAGCACTTCGAGCTCGGAGGACAGAAGAAGTCCCGTGGACAGGTCATCCAGTTCTAAGTTCACGTTATTGTTGTTTTTGTTGAGGGGTGAACCCAATAAACAACTTTAATTATGAATTTTCGTTGTGTTGATGTATTGAATGCATTTTCTTTTGCCTTTGTACCTTATTGTGGTATTCTATTTCATCAATATGGGTTTTGCTGTTCAGTCATGTTTGCGCTGCAAGGGATCGGTGATGGAAGTGATCTGTTTGTGTTCGAATCTGTGGGAGATTTTGTCAACATCGGGCGTGATTCACGGAAGTGTAAAATTGCCCGTCCCGCAGCTGCAAATGGCGTTTCAAGAGTTCATGCGACTGTTGTCTGTGATGATGAGGTGAGTGGAGAAATATCAGTAGTTCGAATTGGAAACATTAATTTGTTTTCAACGTGATGTTTGAAGGAGTATCTTGTTCTCACTGATACGAGTACGTACGGTACGATTGTTGACGGCGTCGAGGTCATGCAGAACTCTCAGAGGTTAATGGGCGGTGAGCGGATAGCAGTTGGCGATTTTGAGATGTTGGTGAAAAAGCTGAGGGAGGTATGTTGCCTGTTCGAGTCGCATTCGCATCGTTGGTGTAGTTTAGTCGCCTCCTCCCACCCCGCCTCCTGTGGCTCGATCAAGTGTACAAAAGAGGGTGCGCACTCCATCTGTAAGCGAGGAGGTTCAAGTGGTAAAAAAGACGAAGGAGACTGTCAAGGAGAAGAAAACAGCAGAGAAATCTTCCTCCACACGTTCTGGAAAGGTAAATTCAGTGTTCGCTGGTGGAGTTACCGTATTCCAGGTGACTGATTTCTTTTCCCGCAACAAGGGAAATGACAAAGCTACTGGATCATCAAAGACGATACTCGCATCAGATACACAGGGGACAATACGGTACTTTTTTGTAATCTATTGTAAAATTAACCTTTATGAAGGCGACGCGCTGTCCTTGTCGACGACGGTGACGATGTTTCCGTGATAGAAGATACTCCCGCAGAGACTCCATTAGAGACTCACACTCGTGGCAGGGGTAGGCGGACTCCGGTTGAGAAGGAGAAGTCACCGGAACCGAAGAAAGAGTTGGTGAAGCGTGTGGAGAAGCAGAGCCAGAAGCCGGCGACTCCCGCTCCCGTCGACACGAGCATGGCAGGTGAGTAGTGAGTCGGACTACTGTAATATGTTCAAATCAAAATGAAGTGTTTATTCGGATTCGGAATCACAAACACGATCATGACATTACGTTTATCTGCTTCTCTTAGCTCCTTTGTCGACGAGCCGCACTGTTCGTAAGAAGGCGCCGTCGATGTTAGCGCGGGCCGGATCGAAGGCCAGTCAGGTTAACGTGCTCGCCGCCGACACGCAGGAGGTGGTCATCGTGCCCAAGGTGAGTGGCACGAGATATTGATAGATGAATGAGACGACGCGTCATTTCAGAAGCAATTCGTGTGTGTGTGTGTTTTGAAAAGGCTGACCGCAATTTGAGTGTTGTAGCCCCCACCGACTGCCAACGCCAGTATCGTCCTGGACTCTTGCGCGACTATGGCTGTGAACAAGACTGAGGTGGAGGATGACTACATGGAGCAGAGGCAGGAGCACCTCGCCAAGTCGACCCGTGCGGCGAGTCGCCTCGCCAGCCAACGCGCCACTCAGTCCAGGACCGTCGACAACATTGTGAGTGAGAGTGAGAGCGAGCGGCATACAGTGTACAGCGGCATACAGCGGCATACAGCAGTGTGTACGGAATGCATTCTAGCCGGATTTCTCGGACGACGACGATGACTTCGTGGCGCCGCGCTTGCTGCGATTCGACGACAGGGGGATTCACTCGCAGATGAACGACCTGCCCAAGTTCAACAGGTTCTAGGTGGTTCTGCAACTCTATTGAACTGGTGCAATTTCAGCACGCAGAAATCCACGGCAGTTACGCCGGCTGAGACGCGTCGATCGACCAGGACTACGCCGGCCAAGAGAGTATGGTGGAGAGAGTGAGAATCACTTGCATGCACTGTTTCAGCCTCTCTCGTCGCAGGCTGTTGTGAAGGAGGAGATGGTGGAGGAGAGTGCTCCGGCAGAGATGCCACCTCCCGCGAAGAGACGAGGTCGTCCGCCCAAGTCGGCGCCCAGTCCCATGCCACCGCCCGTGATCGAGAAAGAGGAGGAGGAGAAGGAGGTGAGTGATTGGTCGCTTTCTCCAGTGAGCGTGTGATTCCAGGAAGTGTCGATCCTGAAGGAGAAGCCGGGCCGGCGAACTAGCAGGGCTCGCGCCACGCCGGTGCCTGTGAGAGCGGCGAGTGCGAGGACGACTAGGAAGGTATGGTGGATTCGGTGGATGAGTGGAGTCAGTGTGCAGGTGGCGGCTGTGGTGGAGGAGCGCCCGCTCGCGTCGATGCCAGTGCGCAAGGAGGAGGTGAAGACAGAGTCGCAGGCCGCCAACGAGGACCAGCAGGTGGGGAGGGAGGGGAGAAAGAGAGAGAGGAGGAGGGAGGGAGAGTGTGTGTGAGAGAGAGAGGTGTGGAGAGAGAGAGGGAGGGAGGGAGGAAGGGAGAGAGGTGTGAAAAAGAGAGGTGGGGAGAGAGAGAGTGTGAAAAAGAGAGGTGGGGAGAGAGAGAAGGAGAAAAGAGAAAAGAAAGAGATGCAACCTGTGCTTCAGATGTTCTTCGAGTCCCGCTTCACTTCGGGCAAGCAGGTGCAGGCGGCGTCGCAGGAGCTGCCCCCGGAGGGATCGACCGAGTATGACAGGATTCTGATGGAGACGACTGTACGAATGGTGCGTGGATCGAATGAAACGGGTAGGAACGATGTATTTTCAGGAGAACATAGTGCAGTTTGTGGACATTGAGCGTCGGTCGCAGGCGGTGCGCGCGAGTGTCGAGCGGACGCCCGCTCCCTCGAGGGCGGGCAGCGGTGGCTGCGGCAGGGCAGATGTCACCCAGGGAGCGAGGGCCAATTTCAAGAGGTTCAAGAAAGTGAGGCGAAGGAAATGAGAACACTGAGTAGGTTGTTGGTTGCAGGCGTCGCAGGGTCGCTTCAACACGACGCTGACTGGTGGCCCGTGCCCAGTGGATCTGATTGACCATGGACGCGTGCGGAGGGATGTGGTCATGTGCGACTGAAGTGGCGGTGGCGGTGAGCAGGGTACTGTAGGTTACGGTAGAGATTTTCGTTGATTGATTGTTTGATACTCAATATACAGATTTACTGGTTGTCGTAAAACAGATCTTTTTATATTTACTATTCACTCGTATTGTTGTATGCATCCCGATTTTCTTGCAGATTGTATAGCGATTTTCTTCTTGTAAAATTCTTGAGTGAGATAAAATGCTTCGGGCACACCTGGTTGCAGAACTCCTTTATTTAAGAAAGAATGGAGGTAGATGAAATCATGCTTTAAATTTTAACGTGAAACGATTCGGGTAAACAGGGATTTCAATCTAGCATTCTTTGAAGAGTATTTTTGGAACTAACTACAGTCTACGATACAAAAACAAACTGGAACATCTAATTGGTAAAACTGGGGAAAGGAATGTAAGAGGGGATAGGGGAATGTAAGTATGCGTGGAAGTGATCTAGCACTCGTCGGCAGGAGCATCGTAGTCAACATTGTCCTCATCCTGGTAGCGCGGCTTGGCGATCTCCTCGTCTTCCTCGGGGAAGTTGCCGTTGCCAGAGTGGACAGAGTGCGCGTGCGAGGACGACGGCGAAAACTCTGCGTACTCCATCGAAGTGCTGCTGCCGAATCCGGCGCGGCGGTTGCCGGTGCGCGCCGCGCGCAGGCTCTGCTGCAGCGCGATCTTCTCCTGCCGCATCTTCTCCATGTCCGCGTCGTTGGCGTCGATGGTGCGCTGCAGGTTGCGCGTCTTCTTGCGCTCCTTGTCCAGATCCTCCTCCACCTCCTGCTTGATGATCTTGAGGTGGAACAGCTTGTCCTGGAGCGAGTTGGCCTGCAATGAATGAGATGAGATCAAATCCTAGTGGTTCGGTCTCACCTGCTCCTTGGCCATCTTGCTCTCGGCGTTGGCTTCGTCGAGCTGCACCTGCAGGTCCTTGACCGAGTTCTCGAGCTTGCGCGCCGCCCTCGAGTGGCGCTGCTTCTCCTGCTCCTCGGTGTACAGGCTGGACTCGGCGGCGTGGGCGCGAGCCTCGGCGGCCGCGAGCTCCTTGCGCAGACGCGACGCCTCGGCAGACTCGGACTCGATGTGACGCGCGCGCGCCTCCTTCCACTCGCGCTCCATAGCGTCCTAAAAATCTATTCAATCCACGTCTGGAATACCTTCCAACTACACTACTGGCGCATGCCTTCCAACCGAACTACTTCGGACACAGTTTCCGATGGGGTTAGATTTATTGGTGGTAGGGTGGTGCTCGTACCTTCTCGGTCTCGAGGCGCTCGCTGACGCGTCGCTCGGCGGCCAACTCGGACGAGAGCGACTCGACCTGCGACTGCGCCTTGCGGTACTTGTCCGAGAGCAGCTCGGCCTCGGTCTGCTCCTCCTCCAGATCGAACTGCAGCTCCGAGATCCGCGACTCGAGCCTATGGAAGAGAAGTGATGCAATATTGCGTCAGTGCTCACCTCCGGCGCTCCTCGCTCGACACTCCGGCGCGGCTGTTGTCCAGCTTGTCGGCGAGTTCGTCGCGTTCCGTCTCGGCCTTCCTCTTGCCGTGCTGCGCGGTGACCAGGTCGTCCTCGATGCGCTTGAGCTCTGCCTCGAGCAGGCGAACCCTGGAAGGACACTGTAGGAAGGAGGATGGGTGGCGACTCACTTCTTCTCGGCGTCCCTGGAAGCGGCGAGCGCCTCGTTCATCTGAGCGCGCGCCTCCTCGCCTTCCGCGTTGGCCTCCTCCACGGAGCGTTGCGCGCGGCGAACCTGGCGGGTCATGTCCTCCACCTCCTTGAGCAGCTTCTCGATCTGCGCGGTTTGGTCTTCGGCGGCCATCTCTGCCTTCTTCCTTCCAGCCAGAGCGGAGGCACGCGCCTTGCGCTCAGCGTCCAGCTCGTCCTCCAGCTCGCGCATCTTCTTGAGCGCCTTGGCCATCTTCTCCTCGTGCTCCTCGTCGCGCTGCGCCCGCTCGCGCTCCCACTCGGCGCGCGCCGCCTGCCAGTTCACCTCCACGCGGCTCTTGCCGTCCTCGGCCAGAGTCACCGCGTCCTCGAGCTCGATGATCTAAAGAGAATCATTATTATGATAAGAGAGAGGTAGAGAGAGTCTCACCTGCTCCCTGAAGCGGGCAATGTCCTCCTCGGCGCGACGCTTGAACTTCTCCAGCTCGAACGCCGTCTTGCCGACGTCGTCCTGATTGGAGGCTAGCGTGTCGATCTCCTGCTGCAGCGTCCTCTTGGCCCGCTCCAGCTCGTCGCAGCGTGTCTCGAGAGTCTCGCGCTCGCGCTGCTCGGTCAGCACGCGGCTCTCGGCGTCCCTCTTCTCAGCGGCGGCCGCGTCCCTCTCTCGCTCCGCCCTCTGCACCGCCTGCTCCCTCTCGGCCAGCTGCTGCTCCCACTTCCGCTGCCGCCTCTCCGCGTCCTTGGCCGTGCCGGTGGCCGCCTCCAGCTCCACTGCCAGGTCCTCGGCCTCCTGTTGCGCCTTCTTCTTGGCGGCCTTCTCGCGGTCGCGAGTAGACTCGGCCTCTTCGCGCTTCTGTCTCTCGGCCTGGATGTCTCTCTCGAGGCGGCGACGCGTCTCCTCTTCCTTGGTGGCGGCCTCCTCCTCGAGGCGCGTCTTCATCTCGTCCATCTCCTTGCGAATGAATTCACGCTCTTTCTCGGCCTTCTCGCGTATCACGTTCCACTCTTCCACCTGCTCCTTCTCGGCAGAGAGCTCGTCTTCCAGAGAGCGAATGCGCTGTGCGAGGGCGGTCGAGCGGCGAGACTCCTCCTGGAATGGTGTTGGTGTGGATGAGAGAGAGAGGGGGGAGGAGGGAGAAGGGTAGAATGGATTAGTGTACCTCCGCCCTATCTCTGGCCTCCTCGGCGCGCAGCTCGGCCGCGGCGACCATCTTGTCGAGTTGTTGGAGCGCGTCGTCGCTGCTCTCCTTGGCGCGCACCAGCTCATCGGCCTCGGCTGCCATCTGTAACCAAGGTGGCTAGAGAGTCCTTCATCTATCCACGTGCCTTGACGTGCTTCTGCCTGAGCTGATCGGCTTCCTGCCGCGCCATGGTCTCCTTGCTGGTCATGTCGTTGAGCATCTGCTCGGCCAGCCGCCGGCGCTTCTCCTGATCGCACTTTGCCTTCTCCATTGCGGCCAGCTGCGTCTTGAGCTCTTCCACCTGAATGGGTTGGATGAGTAGGCGAGAGAGAGAGAGAGAGAAAGAAAGAGTAGGAAGACGGCACCTGGGAGAGCAGAGCATCCCGCTGCTTTTCCAGCTGCTGTTTGCACTGGTTGAGCCGGGCGATCTCCTGCTGCAGCTTGTCGAGGTTCGCGGCGTGCTTCGACTTGAGCTGCTCCACCCTCTCCTCGTGCGCCCTGTGCGTCTCGCCCAGCTGCCGCTGCGCGTTCTCCAGCTCCTGCTGCGCCAGAGTGTGCTGCTCGGCGTGCTTGGCGTGGCTGTCGTCGCGCTCGTCCAGCTCCGCCTTATAGGCAGCCAGCTCGTCCCGGTGCGCTTTCAGGGCGCGTTCTCTGGAGGAGAGAGATGTTTGGATGAGGGACAGAGTGAAGACGAAAAAGAGAGAGAGAGAGAGAGAGACTCACTTGGCGGCTTTCTCCGCAGCCAAGTCGTCCTTGGCATCCTCCAACACGGCGAGCAGCTCCGATGCCTTCTTCTCGGCCGCCTGCCGCTGCGACTGCTCCTCGGAGAACCTGGAAGGAGAAGTGTTAGGTGTACGGTAGGATACAGTACCTGTGCTGCACGTCGGCGCACTCCCTGTCCTTGCGAGCGAGCGCGTCCCTGATGTCGGCGGCGCGCTTCTCCGCCTCCTCCCTCTTCTCGATCTCCTCGCGGTACGAGTTCTCCAGCTGTCGGCGGATCGTCTCCAGGGCGGTCAGAGACTGCCTGTCCTTCTCAGATTGTTCGATCAGCTCCTGCTCCTTGGCCGCAGCCGCCTTCAGCTGCTTCCTCAGACGGTGCGTCTCCTGCTCCAGCTCGGCCAGCTGGCTGGCCACAGACTCGTGCTTCTTCTCCATGTCGTGCTTCTCTGAGATGGCCTGAAGGATAGGCTATGATGGTGAAGGATGCGGTGGTGAATCTATGATGTCATACTGTTGGAGAGGATACAGCGTCGATGCGGTAGGATACAGTATAGATACCTTGCCAGCGTCGGACTGCAGCTCCTCGGCCTGCATCTCCAGCTGGCGCAGCTTCTGCTCGATCGCCACCTTGTCCATAACGGCCTTTGCCTGCTTCTCGTCCTGCTTCTTCAGCTTGTGCGTCAGAGAGGAGACGGAGTGCTGAAAGAGTATTGAGGGAGGAGAGAGAGAGAGAGAGAGGGAGAGAGAGAGAGGGAGGAGGGAGGGAAGTACCTGCATCTCCTTGAGCTGCTTCTCCATCTCTGCGGCGCGCTGCGCCTCGCTCTTGTTCTCGCTCTCCAGCTGCTCGAGCGTCTGCTTGAGTCGCTCGTTGTGCTTGAGCATGGAGATGCGTCCCTCCTCGGCCGCCGCGCGCAACACACTCTCCTGATCCAGCTGCGAGCGGAGCACGTCCATGTCGGTGGACAGCCGGTCGATCTGGTCGGTGCACTGCGTGAGGGCCGACTGGGTGGTGTGCAGGCGGGTCGCCGTGTCGCGCAGCTCTACTTCTTTCGCCGCCATCGCTTCTTCGGAGTGAGTCACGGAGAGCAGCGGCTTCACCTGGAAGGGAAGTCAGTCAGTGAAGTCAGTGTTCAAGTATAGCACTCTCCTTCCCACTCTTTTCCTATATTTCACTCTTTTGCTCTCATCTCTCTTTTTCTCTTCTATCTTGTTCCTGTCTATCACTTGAAACGGACTTGGGACAGATGGCCTCACCCTGTTGAAGAGCCGCCACCACTGCCACTCGCGGACGCGGATCCACGCAAGGCCGTTCCTCTGGATCACCTTGATGAGCTGCTCCTGCTCTTTGCGCTTCTTCACACTCTGCTGCACCAAGTAGCGACGGCAGGTCGCCTGAAAAAAATGGATGGGATACTACTGTTTCTGTTAGTTAGTAAATTGGTTGATTGTTCTTCTCAATCTCCCGTGATCTTACCTGCAGTTGGATGACCATCTCAGAGAGATGCTTGTCGCGCATCTGTTCGAGAACGGCCAGACATCCCGCCTTGAAGAACACCTGAAACGAGGGGCTACAGTAATCCTAAGGGTGACGGAAATCAAATCATTCTTTTACCGTAATACTAAGGGAACGAAGTATGTCAAATTATTCTCCTACCGTAATTCTAAGGGAACCAAGCAGGTCAAATTATTCTCCTGGCGTATTCTACCTTGGTGTGTCCGATGCAGTAGACCTTCTTGTCGGCGTCGATGTGATTGAGCACGTTTGTCACAGCCACCTTGCCGTCCATGAATGCGGCAGGGTTCACGCCGCGCGCGAGAAGCGACTCGTAGCGGTTGCGGAAGTCCTGAGAGAGAGAGAGGATGAGAGAGAGAGAGAGAGAGAGAGAGAGAGAGAGAGAGAGAGAGAGAGAGAGGAAGAAAGAGAGGGAGAGAAAAAGAGGGAAAGAGGGGGAGGGAGGGAGAGAGATAGGTAGGAAGGGTACCTGGAAGGTCATCCTGTTGGGGTAGCCCTTCCGGCAGATGCGAATACCCTCCATCACGCCGTTGCAGCTCAGCTGATCCAGCACCAGACGGTTCACCAGGTGGTTCGGCTGGAAAGGAAGTCTCTCTCCCCCTCTCTCTCTCTCTCCTCTCTCTTTCCCTCTCCCTCCCCCACCTTCTTGTCGTGGTTGGGGATGATGCAGCGCACAAAGTGGGGGTTGGTGTTGTTGAGTGTGGTCATGAGCTTGTTGAGCTGTTCCTTGTGTGTCTGCGACACGGTGCGGAACATGCCCTTCTTGATGCGAGCGCCGAAGGGAGAGGAGGAGCCAGACTGCTGCGTCATCAGACCGTTGAAGTCGGCTGGAAGGGGAGAGGGTGGGGACATAAAAAGTGAGAAGAGAGATATGCCGGTGCGCAAGAAGGAGGTGAGACGGAGTTGCAGACAACGAGGACCAGAAGGTGAGGGGAGAGGGGAAGACGGAGTGGCAGGCCGTCAACGAGGACCAGGTTGGGAGAAAGAAAGGGAGGGAGGGAGGGAGGGAGGGAGGGAGGGAGGGAGGGAGGGAGGGAGGGAGGGAGGGAGGGAGGGAGGGAGGGAGAGAGGAGGAGGAGGAGAGAGAGAGTCGCTCACCGTTCTTCCAGATGTCCTGCACGAGCGGCTGCGCGCTGTTCTGCAACAGCTGCACACAGCTCTCATTGAGCGGATCCATGTTCTTGTGGCGCCACTCGGCAGCCGAATAGTCTACCCGACCCGCGTAGTGGATCACCGAGAAGTCGTGCCTGATGGTGAGGTAGCCACGCCCAGTTAGGTTCCGCCCATCAAGCTCCGCTCACACAACAACAAGATTCTTTCTAGAATCTGTCTTCTCGTCCCGCGCCCACTCACTTGCTCTTGGCATCGGGCTTGGGCACGATGTACTTGGGGTGGTCCCGGTGGGCGGAGTGCAGTTTGGAGACGAACGATTGGTCGGTGGCCATTGGGAAGAGGCACTCCTCGTCCAAGAGGGATAGGATGCCCATCGGACGGTCGATCAGGTCGATGCACGGCTGCAGGTCCAGGCCAAAGTCGATGAACGTCCATTCTAGGCCCTCGCGCTGGTACTCCTGGAGAGGGGGGGGGGGGTGAGAGAGGAAGAGAGAGAAAGAAAGAAAGAGAGAGAGAGAGAGGGGCGGACCTCCTGCTCCTGGATGAACATGGTCTTGTTGAAGAGCTGCTGCAGCTTCTCGTTCGTCACGTTGATGCACAGCTGCTCGAAGCTGTTCACGTCGAAGATCTCGAAGCTGCAAGGGGTTGGTCTCTCTCTCTCCCTCTCTCTCTCTCCCTCTCTCTATCTCCCTGTCTCCCTCTCTGCCTACCCAGCGATATCGAGTATGCCGATGAAGGACACGGCATTGTGGCGGGTCTTGTCGAGCGACTTGTTGATGCGCGCGACCAGCCAGCGGAACAGGCGCTCATAGCACGCGGCGGCGAGGGACTCGGCAGAGGCGCGAGCCGCCTCGAGCGACTGGTGCCGGACAACGTCCTCGCCCGCGACCTGGAGGGAGGGGGTGAGAGAGAGAGAGAGAGAGAGAGAGAGAGAGAGAGAGAGAGAGAGAGAAGGTGCACACCTTGATCTTGGGCTTGAGCAGGGCGCGCATGAACTCTGCCATGTTGACGCCGAGCAGGTGGCACAGCCTCTGGGCGGCCTCGTCAGAGGAGAGAGACGCCTGCTCGGAGTCGCCGCAGAACGGCAGCTGCCCGAGCAGGAGCACAGAGGAGACGAGACGGAACACGCCTGGGATAGGTGTACTGGCCATCCTTGTTCTATCCAGTTGTTCCATCCGACCCAACCAACTGTCACCAACTGTTCTTCTCTTCAGTGAGTAATAGGGGGAAATTCTACCTGGTCTAACAAAGCCTCTTTTTGACTACAAGTTGTATAAGTGAAGTGATAAGCTACCGTTGATCTCGGCCGCCTCGAATCCCATGAGCTGCATGGCGTTGAGAGTGTCTCGGAACTCGGCCGAGTCATCCACGTCTACGATGGGAACATCGCCATTCGAGAGGAAGGAGTAGGAGGAGGGCGACGGCTCCAAGGAGAACTCGGCTGGAAAAAAGGGTTTCAGCGACTATAAGTTGACTAGTTTTCCACTGTTATGCGTTCTACTGTTTTCAAAAGTTCCGACGCCGTGTTGGTAGTGGAAGACTCACTGTGCATGTCTTCAGTAGCACCGCGCAGCAGCTGGTAGAATACGTGGAAGGTGCGCTCGTTGGTGGCCTGTCGCAGCACGCGAGTCTTCTCTAGCAGGTAGAACTCGATGTTCGCGCCAGAGATCGCGCCCGCGCCGTCAAAGTGGATGCGGATGAACTTGCCCTGGAAGGGGAGGGGTGAGAGGGAGAGAGAGAGAGGGGGGTGGGTGGGGGAGAGAGAGAACTCACAAAGCGAGAGGAGTTGTCGTTCTTGACCGTTTTGGAATTGCCGAACGCTTCAAGAATCGGATTCGCCTGCAGCAGCTGGTCCTCGAGGTTTGCCTGCAATGGTACTCTCTTTCTCTCTCTCTCTCTCTCTCTTTTCTCTCTCTCTCTCTCTCACTCTACTCACCACCATCTTGTTCATGTCTCCGGGCGCGATGGTGCGTCGGCGGTTGGGGGTGGAGCCAGCAACGTGTGCGAGGTACTGGATCACTTTCTTCGTGTTCTCTGTCTTACCCGCACCGGACTCGCCACTGAATGAGGTATACGGTACTGTAAGAGTTACTGTACTCACGTGCAGAGGATGCTCTGGTCCTCCTTGTCGTGGAGCATGTGACGATAGGCGGTATCGGCGACAGCAAAGATGTGCGGTGGCATGTCGCGGCGGTTCTTGCCCCTGCAGGGATTCTCTCCCTCTCCCCCCCCCTCTCTCTTTCTCTCTCCCCTCTCTCTCTACCTGTACGTCTCGGCCACGGCGAGTGTGTAGATGGGCTGGCGCTGGTACGGGTTCACCACCACGCAGAACAGCCCAGAGTACGTCTACAAAATATGCGGTAGATGGGGTACGGTAGCTACAGTACTCACGTAGATCATTCCAGAGTTGTAGCGCTGGCGGAGGTTGTGCAGCACCGACGCCTCGTTGAGAAACGTGAGGTCGGCCATGTCCTCGACCTAGAGAGAGAGAGAGACGGTCTCGGTCGATCCAGTCAGATTTCCGAACCTTCTCGAACTTTGGCGGGTTCGGCTTCTGCATATCGTCGCGCAGCACGCGCCTCTTCTCGCCCGTCTCCAGCACCTTGCAGTCGATCGTGCCATCTGAAATCGATCGATAATCAATCGATACTGTAGTCTACCGTACCGTCGTTCTCGGTGTCGCTGAGCATGGATGCCAGGGTGAAGACGTCGCGTTCGTGTGGAATCCACACGAGCTTCTTGGCCGACCACTCGGCGTGCACCGTCGGATCAGACCAGCCGGTCGACGAGCGCTTCGACTACGGATATCGATCGATTATCGATCGAATATCGATCAGACTCACCCGCAGAAAGGCCATCCCGTCCTCGGAGTCACTCGCGCTCATCGTCGGATGAGGATGATGAGATCACAACGATAGCGCCTGGAGAGAAACGTGTAGAAAGGAGGGATGAAGAGGGAGGCCCACCTTCCAGTGCGCAGACACAGAAGGCGAATGGCTGACGAGTGGTCTGCATCGCGTCTCGTCAACCCCTGTCATTTCAGGAAAATTGCTAGACGAAGCAAATGTCTGATTCATAGAGCAGTTTTTGAATTATCATAATTAGAGAGATCTCGCTCTCATCGCGTTCCGCTGTCACGCAGTTTCGAGAAAACGGTCAGAGTCCGTGTCTACTGTGACGTATCATCAGTTCCGTCCCATTAGTGTTGTTTTATTTTGTTTTCGTAAATTTGCTTGTTTCTTTGTTCGTACTACTTTTTTGTCGAAATTTCTTTTCCACAAATACAGAGAAGTTTTGAAACAACAATTCTGTCTTTGATTGCCATAGTTCTGACGGTTGCAACATGCTATTTCGAACCTGTCCGCGTTTCGTATGTTTTCTCGCCTCGCTTTTCTTTCAGCGGGATCTCAATGAAAAACGTTTTCAGAACATGTCCGCCTAAATAGGTTGCCGCATTCTGTTGTGGTACCTGTTAACGACGTGAGAAGAGATTTATTGAAAAATTCTATTGTGACAACCAACTACAAACATGGGTCGCTCTAACAACGTTCACAAGGTGAGAGCTCGAGTTGGAGCGTGGTGCGAAGCGTATGGCTGTAACCGCTATCTGTTTCAGTTTGTGAGCTTCTCGGAGCAGATCGAGAAGGTGGGCGGCGATCTCGCCAAGTGGAACAACCGACTCGCGGCGGTGACCAACGACCAGGAGACATACCTCGCCGAGGCGCTCACCAAGTGGAATGATCTCGACTACGGAGAGGACTACCGTGAGTAGATGTATGCGTTGTTGTTGTTTACACTGCTCCCCCAGGCCTCTTCCTCGAAGAGATACCGATCAAGGAGCTGCAGACGTACGCGCAGGTGCTTCATCGGAAGGTGAGTCGCTTCTGCTTTTTTGTGATATCCTTTATGTTTGTAGGATGAGGTGATGGGTGTGTTGCTGCAACACATGGAGAAGCCGGGCAACCGGTCGATGATCGCCCTCATCGAGATCACCATGGGCATGGCCAGAGATCTCAACGAGGAGTTCTACGACTATATGTGGTGAGCATATCATTTTGTTAATTATGTTTCTCGTATTGTCGTATTGTTACATTATAACTTAACAAAGATTGAGTGATGCCTATTTTTCGTATTTCACAGTCCATGAACACTTTAGGCCGGTGTTCGACGTGTTGATGTCGGTGATGCAAGTGGCGGAGAACAACAAGGATCTCCTGGAGACTGCCTACCTCGCACTAGCCCTCCTCTTCAAGCTGCAGTGGCGCAAGATCATCAAGGAGCTCAGGAAGACGTTCGCGTGAGTCGTCACTTGATTTTAATTCCATCATTGCGCGCTGTTTCGTATGTTTGCACTTCTTGCCACGCCCACCCGTGTTGTAGTCGCTTCGTGCCGCTGTTCGGCAGTCGTCGCGTGTACGTGCGTCGTTTTGCCGCCGAGTCGTTCGCGTTCCTGTTGCGCAAGTCGAGCGCCGTCGGCAAGCTCACCACCTACGTCGTCAGCAAGGTGCGCTCTTTTTTTAATATCTTTTCACCACTTCTTGTCTTTATTGATATTAGTTTGATGCTTGGAAGTACAGTGGGCATATGACACATGAAACGTATTGTTTGTTATGGTGATTGTTGCAATTGATAGGCGGCCGAGGAGTCTGGCGAGGAGTTGGCCGACGGAGCCGCGCAGCTCTTCTACCACATGATCCGCGGAGTCAACGGAGGATTCCACAGCAACACTGAGCAGGTACGTTCATCCTCAATGCATTTCCATGTTCACCCGATTCCTTGCAGCTTCTCGCGGAGGTGATCAACTCTGTGCTGTCTCTCTCCGATGAGAAGGAGCGCGAGACGGGTTTGGCGATTCTGGAGGCGTCGATGGTTATCTCTGCCGAGTACGCTCTCGGAGACCACATGAAGGTCGTCAACAAGGTCCTTCTCGTGAGTATTTTACTACCGTTTATATTTTCAGATTATTGTATTGATTTATTTGTTTAGAATCTTCTGGAGAAGGCCACTTCTTCGGAGCACATTGTGTGCATGTTCCGTCTCATCTCAGCCAGCTATCCGCGCAAGTCGGCCGCCGCTGGAAAGAAGGACAAGATCAAGGGCAAAGTCAGGAGGAAGGTGGGTTGAAGCTCATACATATGAAATTTTTTAAATCGAGATTGTGAATAGTGTTTTGTACATTGAAATGTGTGATCAGGGTGCTCGCTCGTTTGTGTACCTGGACACTGCTCGTCTCTACGACGTGCTCGACAAGAAGCTCGCTCGCCCCGATCTCGCACTCAACAACGAGATGGTCACGTTCATTGTCGAGGTGAGTGTCCTCCATCTCCATTCTTATCTTTTGACATGATCTTGATCATGAATAGTGATTTCGACCCTTTCGATTTATTGATTGATTAATCGTTGTGTTGAGACGGTGACTTCCCACATGGCGTCGTCGGAGTGGCACATGCGCGTGCGTCAGTTGGTGGACCGGGCGGTGGGCGGAGTGAGCGCGGACAGTGGCAGGGGACCGGCGGCCGTGCTCGATCTCCTGGAGGGGCTCGCCGCCATGGACGCATTCGAGTTGTACATCATGCCCGCCGTCGCCAAGCTCGCCACTGCTGTTGTCCAGGTGGAGCGGGTTGTTTGTTTCGGACGGTTTGGATGATAAACCCACTTCCACTCTGGTGAATAAGAGAGCTAGTATATCTTGCGCTAACTGTCGTTTTGTTAAAGGATGTCGGGTTTGCCTCTAATTGAATCTTAGATATTATGGTATTTGTTTCAGAGTGGTGAGGAGGCGATGATCTCTCGCGTGCTGTCGCTGTACGCCACAATCTGCGTGCAGCGCCGACCGATTGGCGATGCTGCTCATAGGGGTGAGTTATTATTATATTCATATGTTCTATATTATTCGAATGTGTTTTATTGATTTGAACGTTTTGTTATCATTGACAGTTTTAGACAAGCGCACGACGTTCTTCGACGTGTCGCCGCACCAGTGTGTGCGGGCGGAGATGCTGAAGCGGCTGAAGGCGGCGGCGGCGGGGAAGAAGATGGTGGGAGAGGAGTGGGAGGAGACGGCGCGCATCGTCGCCGCCTGGCCGTGGATGTTCGCGCAGGCTGAGGGCGTCAAGGGTGAGTGGGGGGGGGGGGCACCGGAGGGAACTAGTATCGTATGTGGCCTATGTGGTATTGCAGAGATTGACGCTGTCCTGTCTATCCTGAAGACGGCCATGTCGCACACTCCGTCCTCGTCTGCCGACTCGCAGTCGTGCCTAGTTTTCATCTGCGTCGCTGCCCTTCATGATGTGCAGAAGGAGAGGCTCAAGGAGATTGGCACAGAGACTGTGGAGCAGTTTGTCAAGTGAGTTTATATTTGGGTTTCTCAGGGACCTTGAAGGCTTATTGAAATTGAATGCTGATGTTAGCGTTGATATAGTGTGTGAAATGTATTTTTCCAGGTTTTGATTTGGCGTATGATATACGTACCTGTGTTTAGAGCGAACGAGTGCGACGAGTGCTCGCTGCGCGCGTTTGCGCTGTGGGTGTCGGTGTGCGGAGTGAGCGAGAACCCCGAGGAGTTAGACAGGGTGGAGCAGTTCATGGCCAAAGCGTACTTCAACCCCAACCCTGCGGTGAGTCTGGTTTTTTGAGATGTGATGCGATCGGCACTAGTAGAAGTGTATGTGCGATGCCATTTACATGCGTGTATTCTTGTTTTATAGCAGGGGTCATGTATTTCTCTCCGCAGGTGCGTGCGAATGCGCTGGAGGTGCTGGCGGCGTTCCGCGTTCCTCTCGAGGGGACGATGGACGAGCGGGGAGACAGCATGGTGAGTGCGGTTGTGGGGTGTTGTGGTATGAAGTCGATATCAATGAACCGCGGATTATTCGGTTTGTGTTGGTATAAATGTGTATGTGTAGAGCGAAACGTATGTTTCACATGTCGTGAATCGTGTCTTTCAGTCGGGTGGCGAAAGCGTGTACTGTATTCTGCGGGACGCGGAGCGCGTGGTGCTGGATCTGTCTGGGTACAGGGAGCGGGTGATGCATCTGCGCAAGCTGCAGCACGCCCACCTCAAGCAGCACTGTCCGGTGGGCAGAGTGGAGCAGTGCGAGAAGGTGAGTAGGGGTTACGCGTGTTTTGGATGAGTTAGGTTTCACGGGTGTAGTTTGATAGGTGTCGAATGCCTTTTGTTAATATCTCTTGTTCTTCTTTTCTATTTTCAGTCTCGAAATCAGATCAGCAGTTTTTTAGTTGCCGAATCGATTATATATATATATATATATATATATATATATATATAAATCACCGTACCTTTTGATGTAGATTGTGCTGCGCGTGTGTCTGTCGCAGTGGTTCGAGTCGTTCACGCCGATGTGGCCGATGATGCACGAGGTGCTCGAGACGTACGCCCGAGGAATGGAGGTGAGGAGGAAGAGAGAGAGAGAGAGAGAGAGACGATGTGGTTACTATCGTTGTTCAGCTGGACGCGTTCTGGTCGGTGGTTGGCGAGGTGCTGGAGGAGGTGAACGCCGCGGTGCGCGAGGGAAAGAGGAGCGAGCTGCCGCCCGCCCTCTCGCACCTGCTCAGGGAGCTCCTCCCCGAGCTGCACGTGCACGGAGAAGTGAGGTGAGGAGACAAGTTGTATAGCACCGTGGTTGTGAAGTTGTGATACGATCATGCATTGAAATGGTCTGGTTCCAGCTGTTTCGTACTACGTTATGAAACATGTCATTGTGATATGTGTTCTGCTTTTTCAGATACTCTCCGTACCGCCTGCAGCTGCTCAAGTTCCTCGTGAAGATTGCGGATTTGGCAGAGAGGCGAACCAAGGTGCTCTCGCCCATGTTGCTTGACATATATGAGTGAGTCGAACTAGTTTTCATTAGTATCTTATCTCTTATCTTCAACTACAGAAAGGACTACATGCGCCAGGAGAACTCCGTGGAGGAGATGGGACAGGAGAATGAGGAGGAGCAGGAGAAGGAGGAAGATGCAGACAAGGAGGATGAGAAGATGGAGGAGGACGGAGAAGAGGAGGAAGAGGAGGAGGAGGAGAAGAGCGGCAAGAAGGGCGGCAAGAGGCTCGGAGTCAAGGAGGTGAGAGTTGGATCGGGTTTGGGAATACAGTGTCTTCTGCAGACTGTGCGCTCTCTGTGTGCCTACCTGGAGATCTACGCCAAGTTCTCCAGTCCCGTCAGTGTCTATCTCGCACCCAAGATTCGCGAGATGTACGATGAGGTGCGTTGTTTACTTGTTTATCGGTTGGTTGTTTACATGTTATTTTTCAGCTGTTGATGGCGCCGTACGAGGAGCTGCAGACTGTCGTACTCAAGTGCCTCTTCACCTACAAGAACAAGAACCTCAATCCGTACAAGTGAGTAGAGTGCTGTAGGAATGGTACTGTATTCTGTGTATGATGTACTCGCCTGTATTGCAGGCCGAACTTTGAGAAGCTGACGGACGAGAAGACGTTCTTCGGCGAGATAGTCATGTTCGGTGTGGACGACGACTACGAGGTGGTGCAGGAGGAGCACAGACAGGGGCTCATGCCCGTTGCGCTCAGGTGAGAGAGAAGGGAGTGGAGAGGGATTGATTGACTTGGAAAACGGAGTTTTTCTTCTACAAAATTGTAATTCAGTTTTCGTAGCGTCTTTAGTCTTTTTGGTGAAACGTATTTTGTATCGAATCCATTTTTTTACATGTATTATTGTTTTTAAAATGTGCGTTACAGGTTTATGTACGGGAAGCTGTTGATGCGTGTGCCGCGCAAGGTGTCGCACCGTCGCTCGAAGATCTTCCAGTGGCTGGCCGGCTGCCGGGGCGAGGAGCTCAACGCCTTCCTCCGCATCCTCTTCCAGCCCCTCCTGCCACTGTTAGGTGAGTTTTTTGCGGTGTGTATAGTTATTTTAGTGTAATCATCAGCCACACATGCATTGTGGAATCACAATTTTTTTTACCATGACAACTTACTATGATACTTATTCTTACGACATTATTGAGTGTTCTTTCCAGACAACGACGACGACTACCCGGCTGTGGTGGCAGAGTGTGAGGACGACGATATGCTCGCCCGCTTCCCCCTCGTCAAGCTCAAGAGGTGCGTGATTTGTATATTGGTGTACTGTAATCAATATTTTTCATCGCGTTTTGATATATGCTATTACACGTATGCGACAGGGATGTGTGTGAGTTGTAGATGTACCCGTGTGAGAGAGGGGAGGGGGATGATCAGATGAGTACGAGTGGTAGGATGATGATGATGCTCCACGTGGTGAGACGGGCGAGGGTGGCACGCGGCGGCGCTGCGCACGTGATTAGTTGCGAGTGCGGCAGGTAGACCTGAAGAATTATATTTATCAGTTTTTTTTAAAATAAGTTTTATGTGGAATGTAGTAAGGGCTATGAGAGATATGTTTTAATTTATCAACGGAACTCTCTTGCTCATTTACCCTACACCCAATGTGAATTGTGTGTTTCAAGCTCTAATGTAGTTGTGGTAACTAAATTCATGGTTTGATGATTTGCGTTAACCGTGTCCACTGAATATAATACGTGCACTGATTGTCTCACCTCTCGCACTGTGTGCTTGTGCGGGTCGTGCTGGCAGTAGACGTCGGAGAGGGGCAGGGTGGATGAAGAAGAAGGGGAAGAAGAAGAGGAAGAGGACGGGGATGAGGAGGAGTGGGACAGCCGCAGCCAGTCGCTCAGCCACTGCATTGAGCAGTCACAGTGCAGCGGGTTGCCCTGTGGGAGGGATGAGATGAATGGAGGGGGATTGCGGGATGTATACGTTTCACGTTAATAGTATGATCAGCTATGAGTTTTAAACTCAATTCTCCTTCGGTAAAATGTAAGCAAAACATACGGCGAGGTGCAGTTCCTGTAGCACCGTGCCATGCTGGTTGACGACGGGCACGGCAGTGTTGCGGAACGGGTGGAAATGGGTGAGGCGGTTGTGCGCCAGGCGAAGCGACAGGAAGTTGACGCCTACAAGCTCACAACAATTTGATCACATACCACTCTCACCCCTCACCAGTGAGCGTGTTGAAAATGGCGGCGGGGAAGGTAGCCAGTTGAGTGTGCTCGACTGCCAGCTCGACTCGATAGCCGCGGAGCAGGTAGAACGCGCCAATGTCGATCTGAAAGTACCTGGGTAATACCTATGCTACCCGATGCCACTCACGTCTCTCAATCTCGCGCCGGTGACTGTGAGGTGTCGCATGAGTCGCATGTCTGCGCGATGCAGCTGCGTGTCGAGTATGTCTTCCACAATCTCCACGTGCAGGTTGGAGAGTGGCGGGAGGGCGGCGATGATGTCGGACACGTTGTACGGCCGAGCGGTGGACACGCCGTGCATCTCCAACTCGCGCATGTTGGTCAGCTGCGACCACGAGTGTGCCTCTGGCAGACGGACGAGCGCGTGCAGAGAGCAGAGAGACAGCTTCTCGAGCTGAAATGCAACGTGATGGACCGTAGTCGTACCGATGTCACCTGGTAGAGCGTCTTGAAGTGGGCATCGGTGAGGTGGGTGAGCTGGTTGCCGGAGATGTTGAGGTGCTTGAGATCGTGTAGATCGGCGAACGCGTCGGTCGGCAGCAGCTGGATGTTGTTGTACGCAATGTCCAGCTCGGTCAGCTTGGACAGCGGAGAGAGATCGTGCCGCGACATGTCGAAGATCTTGTTCCTGAACAGAATTTCATTTCAACGAATCATATCTATTGTTTTGTTAGCGACTCACTGGCTAATATTGAGCGATCGCAGTCCGCGCTGAGTGAAGCGAGGCATGGAAAAGAGTCCTGTACTCGCCAGATTGAGTGATTGAATGGAAGGGCTGATGAGCTGAAAACCAACAGTCTGAATAGTAACGTTGATTGTGAATAGTCTCACCGAGAAAGCTGCGGGATTCCACGTGGTTATGGGATTGTTTGATAGATCGAGATGTTGCAGCGCGGGAAGATGCTCGAATGCGGCCTCCTCAATAGAGTCGATGTGATTGTGGGAGAGATCGAGATGCGTGAGGTTGCGCAGTCCGGAGAAGATGGCAGAGGTGATGGATGTGAGCTGGTTGTGCGCCATGGACAGACTCGACAGCGAGTTGGCCACCGAGCCGAGCGAGGACAGCGGGAACGAGGAGAACTCGTTGTGCGCGAGGGACAGCGAGAGCACGTTGTTCTTGCCGAATGTGTCCGAGTGCAGCATGATGAGCGCGTTGTGCGACAGGTCGATGTGGTGCAGCAGGTCCTGAACGGAGATGGTTTCCGGACAAGCAAAACACTGACATACCTGTGTGCTGAAGGTGCTCTTCCACACGTTACGCATATGGTTGTTGGAGAGATCGAGGTGCGTGAGCCGGGGACAGGCGTGGAAGGCAGTGGTGTGCACGTCCAGCAGACCATTGTGGGAGAGGGAGAGGTAACGGAGCTGGTCAAAGTCGCGCATCGTCTCTCGACCGATAGTCTGCAGCTCGTTGTGGGAGAGGTCCAACTTGAGCAGTGATCGCTTCACACACGAGAGCTCGAGACTGCAAACATACCCTTTACAGACCGGATTATCATATCGGTCTACCTGGAGATCCTATTGAAGGAAACGTCGAGATTAGTGATTGTCTGCGCGTAGCTGAGAGACTGACAGTCGAATGAACGAAGGTTGTTGTTGCTCACATCAAAGATCTCAATGCGATTCACCTGAACGAAATATAAACGACAACAAGAAATGATTCCTCACTTTGGAAAAGGCGTCTCTCTCAAGGTGCTCCAGTTTGTTGTGATGGAGGGAGATGATCTCTAGCTGCGGCAGGTTAGTGAAACTTCCCGGCGCGACGCGAGTGATCTCGTTGTTGGACAGGTCGATTTGCTTGATGTTCTTGAGATCGGCAAACGTCTGAAATGAAAGGGTTTGCACTGTACCCGTGTTCTCTCACTAACCAGCGGTCTCACTGCGCCGATCTTGTTGTGGCTGAGGAGCACCTGCTGGATGTTGTCGAGCTGCGAGAAGGCTCGAGTGGACACGTAGTCGATGTTGTTGTGTGCTAGGTTGACAGATCGCAGCTCTCCACAACTGCCAGTGTGGAACGTCTTGTCGGTGATGTTGGAGATGCGATTTCCGGAAAGAGAGAGCCGCTCGAGTCGCGCCATTGTGCCGGCCGAGTATGGCGGGAGTGTCTCGATTGCGTTGTTGTCGAGCACGAGATGCCGCAGCTTGCTCATCTTGGTCAACGCGTTCTGCGGATATTCGGAGAGGTGGTTGTTCTGAAGAAACAGCGACTCGAGCCCTGGTAGCTTCTCGAACGCCCGGTATCCAATCTCGTCAATCCGATTGTAGGAGAGATCGAGATAGGCAAGTGCCGTCATGTAGAGGAATACAGCAGGGTCGGCAATAGATCGCAGGTGATTACCGGCAAGGTTGAGCATCACCAGCGACGTCCCTGATCCATCAAAGGTGCCAAACGCCAGTTTGTCGAGTGAGGAGATGCGGTTCTTGGAGAGATCGAGGTGCTGCAGCTTGGACATTCCGTTGAGCATATCAGATGGGATGGCGGAGAGGTGGTTGTACGCGACGAGCAGCTCGGTCAAAGTGTTCTTGGTCTGCGACATGATGGACGCGTCGAGCCTACAACAGAAGTTGATATCAATGATCAATGATAAATACGTATTCAATAATTCAATGAACTCACTCGTTGAGCTTGTTTCCGTTGAGGTTGAGATGCGTGAGTGCGCGTAGCTCACTGAGCGCATCCGGAAGCGTGTGCATCTGGTTCTCCTCGAGGTTGAGCTTGGCGAGGTTCTTGGCAAAATTGTTGAACGCGCCGGCGGGAATGTGGACGACTTGGTTGTAGGAAAGGTCCAATTCCCGACACTGACTCACTCCAGAGAAAGCACGTGCGTGTATTTTGCCAATCTGAAAAGAAGCGATGAGCAAGAGTGTTTATGACCGGATGACTTGCACTTGCACTTGCTTGCCAGATGTTCAAAAAGCCGTACCTGATTGTAGCTGAGATCTAATTCCTTGAACTTGCGGAAGCTCTTGAAGGAGGCGTTGGTGAGCTTGCGAATCTTGTTGTTGCGCAGATTGAGCTTGAGCTCGTTCTTGAACAGTATCTCATCATGTCCGTCCAGTGATGTGATATTGTTGCCTTCGAGGCTGAGCGACTGTATGGACGAGAGGTCCTGGAGAGCGAGGTAGGGAATCTGTAACGACTTGTTCATATCGGATTCCCGTGTGCGGTCACAGATTGCGCTGTGTATCGGGTATCACATGCTGCGGAGATCGGTGATCGCGCTGTCGCGTTGTGAGACACGCAGTGTGTGGGTGAGAATTGTGAGGATGGCGCGGGCCGCCTGCGAGTGATTGGCAAGTGAATGTGACATGTTGATGGGCTACGAGCGCGGCGAGTTGGCAAGTTGATGAGAGGATTAGGAGCAGCGGATTGTGTTACCTGGATATTTGCGCCCTGTGGCTCAGGGCTCTCCCCGGCACAATGAGATTGCAATTGCAACGGAATGCGCACAAGAAGAAATCGAGGCGGCGGTGTAATGTGTGAATAGACAGCGCGCGCTGACACAGCGGAAAGAAAAGAACTCTCGCCTTGTCCAACAGGTTGTTCTTCAAGTCGAGAAAGCCGAGTGAGGGCGGAAGGGAGAGCTTCTCCAACTCGCTGATGCGGTTGTTGGAGAGAGTGAGCACGATGAGCCGAAGGCGGTGGAACGAGAGATTCGGGATGAACGTGATCTGGAAACGAAAGTATTAGTTGGTGATATGTTTGCAAGAATCCCACCTGGTTATGATCGAGATGGAGGAACTGTAGATTGTTGAGCTGTGTCTCGTCGAATGTGTTGGCGCGCACATGCGTGATGCGATTGTGTTCGAGGTGAAGGAACTGTAGCTGGCTGAGATAGGTGAGCGACCACGACGGAACGACGGACAGGTTGTTCTGCTTCAGGATCAGCTTGTACAGGCGCTTCTGCAATGTTGTGTGTCACAGCGGTCATCTCAAACTGTCCCACCTCGAGTCCGCGGAACGCGTTGACGTTGACGGTCTGGATGTGGTTGTTGGTGAAGTCGAGTGTCTGCACGTCGTGCTGCTTGAAGCCGTCCTGCTGCAAGTTTGTCAGCGCGCCGTCCGTGATGGACAGGGCGAGGATGGTGGTGGGAGGGCGGCCGCCTCGGGGGGACGGGTCGTGCGGCAGAGGAGGCACCGTGTCGACCGACAGCCCCCGGCACATGACGTGCAGCGAGTGCGCCACGCCCGATGGCAGACACTCGCATTCACGCCAGATGGACGAGATCGGGAAGGGAAAGCTGAAAGTGAACGGGGTGCGAACGTGGAATTGTTGTGGACTCACTTGCACTGTGTCGTTGATGCCGGGGCATCATGGAGCCATTGTGCGTGGGCGAAAGACAGGAGGAGTGTCGACGAGAGTAGTAATGTGAACATCATGACATTCTGAAAACACGTGGATGCGTTGAAACGTATTACGAATTGAATGGCGCATGATGTTGCAACGCGAGAGCATAGTGTGAGAGATGAAATGAGTCAAGCCCCGGAGGGTGGGGAAGAGTGATGAAGTGGGGTTAACAAGTATACAACATGGCAGTGGGAGACGCGGAGAGGGAGGAGAGAGAGAGAGCAGGAAAGCATGTCCTGGGATATGTGGAATGAGGAGATGGTGAGAGAGAGGGTGTGTATGGGATGGGATTTGCGAATTTTGAGGGAAGAGTAGGGGAGAGAGTCAGCTGGCGAGTGGGAACAGCGAGAGTCGCCGAGGGGGGGAGGAGAGAAGAGAGGGTGTTCGCATGTTACATTGCCCTCGCCAGTTTATCCCATTTGATGAGATTAATGAGATAAGCGAGGGTGCACCGACAGCGCCGGTCAGAGAAAAAAGATTGTGATTGGTGTTGTTTCCGGTGAGAAAGTCGGTGGCAGGCCGCAAAAAGTGCGACTGCGGTGGCCGCCGAATGGTGTGCTCTCACATTCGAGTCGTCTTTTGATGAGGAGAGGAAAGCAGCTGTTGGAGCGATTGGTTATGTGCGCGAGTGAAGAATGTTGGAATTTGGAATGGGGTGTGGCGAATGGACAGGTAATGGGGTAGGCAGGCAATGTGGGCAAGAAGACAATTGGGATTCGACACGCGTTCGCCCTCTAATGAAGGGCGTAATGGAGCCTCCGAGGAGAGGAGAGGGGGGGGGACAGTATGGGTGGTCCTTGAGAGGTCTTTAGACTCTTTCGGTCATTGACGGGATTACAGTGGATGTTAATGACAGATGAGGGTATGTTTTGAGAGTAGTGGGAATTGAGGAATTGAGGCAATGAGCTGTTCACACGAACGCAGCGAGACACGAAGAGAGTACAGCGGTTTATTGAAGCAATCATATGGCGGATGGGAAATGACTCGGCAGAAGTGTGGGATGGATATGCAGAGTAGTGTAAACATTGTATGAAGAATAAGATATAGGCGACGAGAGATAACATCTATTATTGTCGCGGCGAGGCGCTTTTTGAAAGTGAGCAAGAGGAGACGAGTTACATGTGGCGGAATTGGATATAAAAAACGCGATACACAATTGAATGTGTAAAACGTGGGAGGGGTGGCGTGTAGATAGGATTGAGGAAATAGAATAGGGTTGAGTATGCGATACGCATACACACACCACTGAGTGAGACAGGCGCGGGGGATAGCCCTTGTGGTGGGATGGAGAGGTGTTTGGGGCTGGAAGCCAAGTGGAGCGGAAAGGGGGGAAGGAGAAGGAGATGTGAAATGGGATACAGACGGATATGATGATGATGGGATATGAAGAGAGGCTCTTGGCTCCGGTGGCGAGAGTAGTGTACGGTATGTACGCTGTGATTTACAATGTGTGCTATTGCGCCACAGGTGAGAGGAGTTTGTCAGTGAGTGTATTAGAGGTGGGTTATGGAGTTATGACCGGGGTGGGGTGAGTGGCGCGAGGTGACGGCTGTCGCAACGCAGAGGCGCAGAGGTCAACGAGACTGCACACCGGATGGGGCGATTGAGTAATAAGAGAGCCGGCAAGACAATTGCCGTCGATGGCATGTCTTTTAAAGTGCAAGGAAGCGTTCGCCTCATGAATTTTTGACGACAGAAGAGAGGACACGCTGATTTGCGTCCTTTGGTTGGTTACAGAGTGTTTGTCATGTTGTGTACGCTCAGCTGTTGCCGATGGGGTTTTGAATAATTTATTCGCAGCTAAATGCGAGTGTGGGAGCCGCCGTGTTTGTGTATAGAAGGACGACGACGCGTGTAGAGGTTAATTGGTCCGGCGGGAGAGGGGAGGGGGGCTGGCAGGAATGAAGAGGATTGGATAAAGGGAAGCCGCCATAGGGGGAAGAGGAGTAGGAAGTAGGAAGGGTGTACGAAATGGAGTAGAATGGTATTGAAAAGAGGGTGTGTTGCGCAAGAGAGTGAGCTTTACTCGTTAGTGGTGTCAACAAGTGAGAGACTGAAAGGTCAGAGAAGGCGTGTTGTTGTTTGTGGATTGTGGGTTTTCGGAGTGGAGGTGTGTAAGTGACAGATTTGTGGAGATGAGCGTAGAGCGTGGAATCTTAATGATTTGGTGATTATGCGAATTGCGACAAGATCTATCATGTTATTGCTTTTATTTTTCACCATGTCACTAATAGAAATGGTGAAACGTATTTCACTTATTAAAATAATATTTGATATATATGACATATGATATATGAAATACTTATGATGTGATTTGCAGAGGTCTTCTGAACGTGTCGTACGTGCTGACCCGTCTGTCTCCGAAGATGCGCGACGAGGAGCGGCAGCTGATGCTGCGTCTGCTGCTCTGCTCATGTGTGCTCGTGCGCGCCCTCATCGCCCGGAAGGTGAGTGGAGAGAGAGAAGAGAGAGAAAGAGAGAGATAGAGAGAGAGCAAGAGAGTGAGAGAAGAGAGAGATAGAGAGTGAGAGAGAGAGAGAAAAGAGAGAGAGAGAGCAAGAGAGTGAGAGAAAGAGAGAGATATAGAGTTAGAGAGAGAAAAGAGAGAGAGAGAGCTAGAGAGTGAGATATGACGGAGTAGAGTACGCATCTCTTCAGAACGTCGACCCGGCTCTGGGCAAGGCGTACCGCACCGTGCGCCAGCTGCTGGCTGACAGGATACGTGAGGTGAGTTAAGAATTTGGGAAAGATTCAAATTGCTATATTTGCTGTGGCCTTAGTTGTAAAAGTAGTGTGAAACGTATTTGTATTTCTGGGAAACGATGCTTGCCCTTGCAGTACGGAAAGCGGAGATAAGCTTGTAGATATTGTAGTAGTAGAGTTTGTAGTTTGTAAACACGATATCTACTCTGTAACTTTTTGACGCAGTGTTAACGCATTCAACGCACTGATTTTGCGTTAACGCATGGAAAATGTGTGGGGGTGGATGTAACGCAAATCGATGCGTTGGGGTGCGAGAAAGTGCGTAGTTCATAGAAAAGGCGTTAACGCATTGAATATAGCGAGAAAGTGCGTAACTAATTGAAAATGTGAATTTAATAAAATTGTAGATAATGCAGAGTTATTTTCTTTTGGAATCACAACAAAAAACAACACAACTTGAAATTGAATTTTATTGAACAATTATAATCGATTCAAACAAGCGAACTTTGCTAAGCAATAGCATTAAATGAAAAAAAAACAAATATCTTTATAGTATTCCATCAGGTGATAGTATTCCAATTTAAATCATTATTGCTTCTATTCTTGAACAAGACAGTAGTGTCCTGTCGTCGAGTCGCGCGTGTGCTGGTCTGCAACAACCATCACATCATACACTCACTTAAAATACTAAAGAAGTATCACTATACTAAAGAAGTCAAATACTAAAGAAGTATCACTCCATTCTCTCGTTTTTCTTCTTTTATCTCCCTCCCCCCACACTCTCTCTCTCTTTTCACCCACCAGTCTTCTTCTGGTCCTCTTCCAAGAGCCACCTTGTATTTTGTATCTTCAACAGCATCGTGCGCAGACAGTCGCACCTAAACAGTAGGAATTCAGATCGAGTTATTCACAACATCACAATCTGATATTACCACTACGAAATCGACGCTCTCACCTATCCATGAAGTCTTCCTCGAAGAGGTGGGCAAGTCGAGGGAGCGCAGCTTCATTTTTACCAGGTGGTCATCCGTCGGTAGCACCACACCGCGCTCGTGGCGACGACTCTAGAACTCGGCCAGCACCTGAAAGCAACATAACCATAAAAACCACGCGGGACGGGCCAATGACGATGAGTTACAGTTTATACAAGTATGAACGAAATACCTTGAACTGTCCGGGATATTCGACGTAATCCAGTCATTGTTGGGCTTGGGTTCGAAGGGCGCCTGATGCTCATCATCTTCCAACACCGAAAACTCGCAGCGAGGTTCGCGTGCCCCTACAATCAACACGTTGGTCCGAAAAAATAAATGTACAGAAATAATATTCAGAAAATTGTTAAATGAATACTAACCCTGTGGCGTAGCGCGTTGCCGTAGTAGAACAAGAATCCATGGGAGATATCACTTGGCGCGCTACTTGCCGATACAGTTCACGATCTAAATGGTGTCCGTTTGAATGATTACATAACGTTTCAATACATCTTGTACAACGACAACTTGCGGGCAAATCGGATTGCAAATTCCAAATTCAAAAAAAAATCATAAGAAAAGACGAGGTGAGACAAGAGTGAGGTGCAGAAGAGAAACACAACAAGGTTCGTTTGCATTGTGCATACCTGCGAGAAGTCGTCGCTCATGTGTCCGGCGCGTCTCTGCAGGAGGACGCCGGCGGCCGGCACACCTCGGTGTTGCCGCTCTCCAGGTCGGTCGATGTGGCCAACCCCTCGCATTCTTCCAGCGGACGGCTGCACCTAATCGACCTTCATCGTCGGCACCTGAACGTTTTTGCGATACAAACAATAAAATCATAACAATAATACTATACTAAACAGCCTAAATATACACAAACAAACGTACCTATGAGATGAACTTTCGGCGCAGCGAATTGGCGACGGTCAGATCGTTGTCCTCGAGACAGAAGAAGACTCGCTGAATTACTTTATTAAGAAACAAATACAGTAACATAATATACGTTTCCTATCATACTTTTATAATCAACAATACAACTTCAAATTATCTCGTCAATATAGCGATCTTGTGGTTCGCGCACCACACGGCACCCTGCTATTGTATAAAAGTTTTTGTCGAAAAATGCAATACAAAGTAATATGTTAACGGAAATGAACGCAAACAAACAACAAAGTAAAATACTAACAAAACAGTGATATGGGAGAGGAATGGATGGACACTTCTTCAGCGCAGAAATGAGTTTTTTTTGCTACGCTAAGCGTTGACGAACAGTCGGTAACCGTAAGAAGTTGTGCGTATCGTATTTTTTCGCAACGTCGTGGATGGACCGTTGTGTTTCGTACATTTTACATTTTAGATACATTTTACATTTTAGACGATCGTACATTTTGTTTGTGTGGCAAAATGAATTGAACACATTTTTGTCCGGAGTTTACTTTTCAAACAATAAACGAAAACACGCAAAACAACAATGGGGAAAAGCAATAACAACAGCAATCAATAAGATCACAACGACGTGGTGTGATGCGTCAGAATCTTTCGCTCGCCACCCTTTTTTTGTCAAGCTTACTCAATTACGAAGAGGCACGAAAAATTCGGACCTACTGCATGATGAGGTACAAACCGGCACAATCTTCCAATGGGAAATTATAGTCAGAATCGGAGAGATAGCCCTTGGACAGGCGCCCAGCACTCCAGTAGCCATCGCACGCGGATGATGGGCACGTGACGCAAAGAGAGAGAGAGAGAGAGAGAGAGAGAGAGAGAGAGAGAGAGGGGGGGGGGGGAGAGAGGGGAAAGAGAGAGGAGAGAGAGGAGAAAAAGGGAGGAGAGAGAGGGGAGAGAGAGGGGAGAAAAGGAGAGGGGAGAGGGGGGGAAGAGAGAGAGGGGAGAGAGAGGGAGAGAGAGGGGAGGGAGAGATGGTGGAGATGGATAGAGAGGGGGGAGAGGGGAGAGAGATGGTGGAGAGAGATGGAAAGAGAGGAAAGAGAGAGGGAGAGAGAGATGAAAAGAGAGAGAGAGAGAACTTCTGTAGGCATAGTTTTGTGAGACATCAGCTGATAATTTCATGATTTCGTAGCGTATTTCTTTTTTTTTCATTCATGAAATAGCGAGATGTTCAAAACTTCTTTTGATAGAATTGTTTTATTTTTTTTGGATCTTTTTGATATACTTTTCTGATTTATAACTGATAAGTACGACAAAATGTGTCGTTTGAACTATAAACTTATCTCCGTTGACACAATCACTCGCATTTGTAACGCACTTTCTCGCACTCCAACGCAACACGGTGTGCGTGAGAATTGCGTAAAAGATGCGTTGTTTAAAATTTGCGTTGACACAATCACTCGCATTCCTAACGCATTTTCTCGCATTCTAACGCAAAATGGGGTGCGTCAAAATTGCGTAAACAGTGCGTAGTTCAAAATTTGCGTTAACACTGCGTTATTAATTACCAGAGTATCGTTCATTGCTTCTTTTGTTTTAGCGTTATATATGTAAGCGGTGTGAAACGTATTTATTTAATTATTTCTGATATCTTGCTTTGCAGTACTTCCACGCGTTCCCGTCGGTGCTGCCGAACGAGGCTGAGCTGCGCGTGCTCTTCGACCACTTTGTCACCCCATGGACTATGATCGAGAACAACCAGCAGATAGCCAGGTGAGCAGAGAGTGAACACACAATTGAATACCTGAACCTGATGATTGTTGGAGTTGGACATTGTTTTTTGTGATGGATGATGGTTTGTTGTCGATAAGGGTGTAATTAGAGAGGGCGCGCAGCGCCCTCTCTTTTGGCTTAGGATAAGGCTCGCGCTAGAATTTTTAAGAAGCGATATCCAAAGGTCATGTTAGCAGCAACGTGAACTCATCCAATTCATGTTAGTTAGATTCGCACGGTTCCGTAGGCCAGATCACTGGTTGACGCCATCTTTGTATCTTTTCTGTGAAAGAAGTTATGCGCGATCGCGCGCACCCATGAGGCGAGAGGCCAGCGTGTGGGTGTGTGTGTGTGGACCGTTTCCAGTCAACGCTGGCTGCTAGCTCTCTCTCTCGGTGGGCGGGGCGAGAGAGAGAGAGCGCGAGAGTGCGCGATATTGAGAGAGCGCGCAGACGGTAGTAGACATGCACTTACGCCTCAGCGATTCAAAATAAAGAGTAAAATTTCTTTCAAAGCGTTTCTTTTGATACCATGAGAAACATTGTTGTACATACGCAACAAACACGACCTGTAGAATGTAGTATATTCAATGACTTGCTACCATCATTAAATTGTATCATTCATCATAGTTCTGCGCATACGAATGAACGACGGAGCTTGGCAATCAGGTAGAAAAGAAATTTCTATGAAATTTAACAAAAGCACATATATTATCTCTTAAAAGTACTCGCGTAAAGAGAGTCAGTTTGTCTTGACCCAATTCAACAAAAGCGCATGCATAAAACGTTTACAAATACTAACACAAACCTGCGCATAACGGACTGTTCGATGAATCGATGAAATTGATGAAATGTAATCAATATTAGAGAGAGAGAGAGAGAGAGAGAGAGAGAGGAGCAGAGAGAGAGAGAGAGAGAGGAGCAGGTTTGTGTTAGTATTTGTAAACGTTTTATGCATGCGCTTTTGTTGAATTGGGTCAAGACAAACTGACTCTCTTTACGCGAGTACTTTTAAGAGATAATTGCAGACGTTTTAAAACAGTTGCCATGTCCTCTGCCTGAAACGTGAAAATGCTGGATTCTGAACCAATTGAACTTGCAGGAACCTGGCGGTGGTGCCGTTTGCGGTGATCAAGATGCTGACCGCGTGGGCCGCTCTGCCACCGTGAGTATTGATTTATTGATTGATTTGATTTCAATGTCTAAGATTGTTTCTGACTCGACTAAGTGTTGTTCATTCATGTAACATCTTGCCCACAAGTTGATCCATGGTTCATATCATGTTCAGGTTCTACCGCCTGCTGTCCGTTCAGTTGTCGGTGGGCGAGGGTGCGGAGCGACAGACGACCAGCCCGATCGGCATGCTGTGCGACCAGCTGCTCGCCAAGGGAGTCAAGGTGAGGGTGAGGAATATGGCAGTAAGACAGGTTCGAGTTGTCGTGAGTTGTCAAGTGAGTTGGGTAAAACGTATGTGAACGGGGTTAATTATGATTTCTCTCATGTGTACACGGTAATGAACTTATTATGAGAAACGAAAAGGCATTGTGGTTTTAGCTGACATGTTCTAATTCTACTTTCTGATCTTGTATCTACAAACCGTCGATTGTAGGACGATCACGTGGTGAAGATTCGCGAGGCGCTGTGGCACCTGCTGACGTTTGCCGACGAGAAGCAGCTGGTGGCAAAGCAGACGGGAGAGAGAGGGGAGGAGGAGACGATGGAGGTGGACCAGGAGGAGGAGAAGGAGGAGGAGCAGGCCACGCTCGGTGGACTCGAGTTCATGCAGATCCGCAAGCTGAACAGTGAGTTATGCGAGTCTGCGTGGATGAGATGTGTCTTTTCAGCGGTGAACCTGGGCACGTCTCTGGTGCTGTCGCAGTTGGACACGGTGCTGCACTTCCTGGCGCAGTCGATCGAGGGAGAGAGCATCACCAAGAGTATCACCGGGGGAAATATTGATGTGCTCAACAAGTGAGGGGGGGTGGCGGGTGGAAAGATGAAATCAATATTGACGGTTTATTGGTCTCTGGGGGTTTTATGAAACGTGAAACTTATGTTTGATTATTTACTCAATTTCCTTGCAGACTGGCGTCGTTTGTGGAGAACGGAGAGTTGGGCCGTCGATTCGCGCTGGTGCTGCTCTCTAATCTGGAGAAGGTGAACGGAGGAGGAGGTGGAGTAAAGGGCAAGGCGGTCGGAGGAGAACAGCACAAGTTCAAGATCAAGCCCGACACTCTCATCCAGGTGAGAATTATCCTGGTGTTTTGTGATTTCAGAATGAGAAAGCCCTTTGTAGGTGATTGGATCGGTTGCCCGCATCGCGAAGCATCTTGAGAACCCCGACGAGATTATGGCGTGAGTTGTTATTTATGGGGCTCATATATGTTTCACGAGTTGCATTGGATTCTTCTTGGACGAATTATTTAAAAATCATTATAAATGCTTGTAAATGGATATGTGGTATTGCAGTCGGATGGTGAAGCTGTTCTCTGTGCTACACGGCCGGCCGGTGCGCGAACAGCTGGTCGTGTTCGCCCAGTCACTGGCGGAGAACAAGAACACGAGGGAGGAGATCAGGGTGAGTGATGGGAGAGAGAGGAAGGGATAGATGAGAGAAAGAGATACATGCTCTTGTTTGCAGAAGTGGCTGCGCATCGCTGCCGACCTGGACAGCTGGGACGGGCGCATGATCAATGAGCCCGACTTTGAGAGGCGCTACAATGCCTATGCAAAGATGGCCGAGGTGAGATTGATGGGCGATTTTTTTCTCTAAAGCAATTATTAGTCTTCACATGAAGTTTGTAGAGATGGCGGTATGTAACGTACTTTTATTGTTTTGTTTTCTTTTCAGCACTGGGCGACCAGCGATCCGATCGACATCCACATGGTGCAGCTGTTCATCCACCAGCAGATGTACACGGCCGCCACGGTCAGCATGCTAATCATATGTCTCACGTGCTATTGCTATTAGTCGTTTGTGATGGCTGATAATTGATGTGGTTGAGTCTTGTGACACTGTCCTTGCAGACGACTGACCTGTCTCTTCGCTCGTCTTCGTCGAGCAGCCTGCGCTCTCTGCTGGTGCACATGGGCAGTGCGATGGGAGAGGACAGCGGGGAGGCGGTGGCGGCCGGGGTGGCGGAGGGAGGGCGGATGGGAGTGCGAGGGGGCAAGTATGAGTACAGGGAGATGGCCAGGACCATCAACAAACACCTCATCCCGCTCCTCATCAAGAACCTCAAGAACAGGGACGAGGTGAGTGGGTGTTGGGTGTTTCGGATTGTGTAGGTTTCAGAGTGGGAATGTGTGTAATTGATTGTGGAGTGGCATTAATTCTTGTACGATTAGCCATCCTTATTGTGTAATATCAGTTATGATTACATTGTTTACCCATTTGATTCAGGTAATAACAGGAGATGAGAGTTATGGTCGATATGGAATTTTCTGATTCCGATTCTTGCAGGCTGTGCGGGAGGAGATGATCCGTGTGCTGATCACTGCGGGCGAGGCGTTCCCCCGCCACTCGCAGCTGCAGTGGATCGGCCAGCTGAGACACGAGGACGTCGAGCTCGACTTCCTACACTGCATGGTGCACATACAGGTCGGTGGGGGTGGGGAGAGGCAAAGGGAGAGAGGAGAGAAGTAATGTATTTATGGTCCATATACAGGTTGGGTATGGAATTGTGTATGGAACAGCTATTTGTGAACCGATGAAGTAGTAGACATGTTTTTTTTTTAATTCTGGTTCTATAATAATAATAATAATATTTATTAATTGCACAAGGTGTTACATTCAGTACAATTATTTGAGGCATTCGAAGGCTAGATAGCACTTATACGAGGCAGAAGGTTAATGAAAATTAACAATGTAGTAACAGTTCATGTTAGAGAGGCAGGGGGAGGCAGAGGCTTCAAAAGTGACAGAGGCTTCAAAGGAATTTCCTATGGGAGTACAATATAAAATGAGTAACGATGTGTCTGTTCACGTAATCGATTCAACGTGCTTGCGGAAAGTACTGGTGAGACAGCAGTCAAATATCTCAGGGTAAAAAGCGTTAACAGTAGCGTAGACCCTATAAGGATAGAAAGCCTTTGTCGTGTTACTTTTGGCGTTTGTGCGGGGGTAGTACTTGATTGGCAGACCGCGGGTGGAGCTCGGACGCTCATCGAAGAGAACATAGAGAGGCAGGTCGATCTTCCCGGACGTTAGCCTGAAGAAGTAACATAAGTCATTCAGTTGTCTTCTTCTCTCAAGCGTTTCAAGGCCAAGCCGAGAGCGAAGCGCTGCATGCGATAGGTGTGAAAGCTTGCATCGAAAAGCCAAGCGAGATAAAAACAGGTTCTGGATAGACTCCAACGTGTTGATGTCCATGTCGTACAGTGGACTGTAGATCACACTAGCGTATTCAACAATCGAACGCACATAGATGGCATACGCATTGACAAGAACGGCTTCGTTTCTTGTTTTCAGCGACAGGAAGAGGAAGTTGATCTTCTTTGTTGCCTTGGAAGCAATGGTGTTGACGTGTTGACGGAAGGTGAGGGTGGAAGAGACGGTGACTCCGAGATCGCGTATCTCCTCGCTGGACGGAACTGGCGAACCACAAAGGTTGTAGACGTGACGCGGGTTCTTTTTTCCGACGTGGACAACGGCACACTTGCTGGCGCAGACTTGCATCTCCCACTCCTCGATCCATCGCTCCAATGCTCTCGCAGCAGCCGCTAGCGCATCGGGTGAGGCAGATGGCTTGAAGGATGTTGAGATCTTGGCGTCGTCGGCAAACAGGTAGATGTTGACGTTCGGGGGCATCCGAGAAGGTAGATCGTTGACGAAGAGTAGGAAGAGAAGGGGTCCGAGAACGGACCCTTGGGGCACTCCGGAGAGCACAGCTTCAGGCGCACTCAGCTCTCCCTCCACCTGCACTCGTTGTGTCCGGCCGGTGAGCCACGAGCGCAGCCACGCGTGTAGCTCGCCCGTCACTCCCAGCGACGACAGCTTAGCAAAAAGCTTCGGGTGACTCACTCGATCGAATGCTTTCGAGAAATCGATAATGCTTTCGAGAAATCGATATAAGTTCATGATTTTTGGGGGCATTTCCACATGCGCATTGATGTGTTGATTTATGCTTTGCTGTTAGTTTGGCAGTGAAACGTAGTTTTACTAGATGTTTTGTGAATTTATTCAAATCAAATGTTCTTCAATCATTAATGATGTTATAGCTAATATATTGTGTTATAGATTGTCAATTTATGAATAGAGATTTCATGAGTTCTTTTTCAGCAACATCGTCGCCAGAGGGCCATGCACCGACTGTCCGAGAGTCTTTTGGAGGAGGGAAAGGTGTGTGTGTGTGTGTGTGTGTGATAACATGTGAAGTGTTTTCTCCATAATATCATAATTAGTACGTTTCGCGCGATGGTCAAATGTAATTTATATTTTTGGTTTCTATTTACCGTTGGCATTATTAATGACGTGCAAACATCGCATATTCCAGATCACTGCCCCGGTGGACGTGCTGCTCAAGTTTGTGATTCCCATCATCCAGCCGTATATGATGGTGGAAGGAGCGGGCGCCAACACGGCTGGTGGGTAGAGGGTGGGAGGGAGGGAGAGAGAGCGAGAAAGAGAGAGAGAGAGAGAGAGTAGGAAGTGAGAGAGAGAGAGAGAGAGACGGTTCCCCCTCTTGCAGACCCGGCGCTGATGGTGTTGAACGCGATGATGCGCCGCGCCGAGTGGAGCAAGTACCTGCCGATGTTCGACCACTGGATGAAGCGTCTGGCGAGCCAGGACGAGACGCAGAAGTCGGTCGTCAGGTATGTGATGATTAGCTGATCCCCGTTTCCCTTGCACAGTATGTTTCACACATCTTGAATGCTGAAGTGAGCGGCTTGCGTATTGTAGACATTAGTTCTATTCTAAATATGTTTCAGATAGCAAGTATACCTGAGTGGTGGTGGCGTTTGATAATGCATCTTGAACGGCCTTGAGATACCGTATTATTATTATTGTTATTATTATTATACCACGTACGATCTCGTAGGATCCTGGTGGCTATCCTGGACGCTTTCCACTTTGACATCACTCGGGTGGAGGACGTGCAAAAGGGAGAGGACGTGGCGCCCCAGCCGGTCGCCACTAAGGAGGGGCCGATCGAGATCATTGTGGTGGGTGCGAGAGGGGGAGATGGAGGAGCGAGTGTGTTTGATGAGGACCATTGTGATGGGAAAACAGTATGGTAGTGTTTGTTTTCAGCCGAACGAGTCGCTGATGGAGGTTGACGAAGAGACGGACGAGGAGCGGATCGAGAGGGAGGAGAAGGTGGGGTGGAGGGAGGGAGGGAGGGAGAGGAGAAGGGGGATACGAGAAGGGAGGAGGGAGAGGGGAGGGGGAGGGGGTGACTGACCATTGTCATTGCAGGAGCGTGTCGAGAGACAGGGCATCCGCAACCGAGTCCTGCAGAATATGATCCCGAGACTCAAGGCCGCTGTCAATGGAAATGTGAGGGATTTTATCGGAGATTTTTCGGGGCTGAATTAGTGCTGCGATATTATCCGAGTTTTGGGGGTTGCGTGACGCGAATTGTGCGGTCGTTCTGATTGTTCGGTTGCAGAGTCACCAGATGGCGCACAAGAAGGCAGTGGGCGTGGAGGGGAAGAAGTTCTACCAGGAGGACGACGACATCAAGCGCGCGCCCATGGCCCTCGCCACTGTGAAGCTGCTGCTCAAGCTGCCACAGAACATTATGGACCAGCACCTGCACGGGTGGGTGCGAGTAGACGGGATGTGTGCAGATGGGTTGTCGAAAATGTTGAACGTTTTCGTTATGCTTGATGAGGAAGAGTGAGAAAGTATGTTGCATCGACGAGATATTTGAACGGCTGGTGTGTGTGGTGCAATCGATTGTCTGAGTAGACTTACTATAATGCCGAAACACGTGTGAAGTGTTTATGACACAATCAGACTTTCAGACGTGGACGTTAATATTTTGCTCCTACAAACAACAGTGTGCTTGTTGCAGAGTGGTGCTGAAGCTGTGCCACCTGATCATCTCGCGCAGCTGGTCGGTGCGAGACACGGCGAGGAAGACGATGATCGGCGTGTGCGAGGCGCTCGGACCACGCTACCTGCCCTTTGTCATCAAGGAGATGGAGATGATCATGACCAAGGGATATCAGGTGAGCGAGTGAGGAGTGAGACATTCCCCCATTCTTTTTCCTGTATTAGATGTAGATGTGGTGTTTGTAAAACAGTTAAAACAAAGTTCTGATTGTGCGTTGCAGATCCACGTGATGATCTACTCGACGACGGTTCTGCTGGCGGCGATGGCCCCCCGACTAAAGACGGGCGATATCGACCCCGCCCTCGAGGCGATCATGAAGGTGGGCGTAGGAAGTTGAAGTTGGAAGGCATATCGACATACCACCTTAATTGTCTTGTGTCTGTGGTGCTTGGTTATAGACATGTTCGTGTTGCATATTTTTCATGCACTGTGTCCTTTTGCAGGTTGCGTGTCTGGACCTGTTCACGTCTATCGCTGACGAGAGGGAGATTGGCGAGATCCGGGAGGCAGTGGCCGAGGTGCGCACCAACAGGACCATGGAGCTGCTGCAGATGGCTGGACGGTGGGTGGGGCAGAGAGAGAGAGAGAGAGAGAGAGAGAGAGAGAGATTGCTAGGGAGAATGGGATGGCTGGCAGGTGAGTTCAGGCTTCCGGATGTCCGATTACGGAAAATTATCGGCAATGTGGTTTGTATTGATGAGAGTGAAACATAGTTTTCGTTTTCATGTGGTCAGAAAGTTCTGGCCGATGGCCGATCGACTTTGACAATGCGAAATGATCTTTATATCAATGTGAAACTTATCTATGTTTGTCTCTCAGGTTCGTGGGTGGCTCTGCAATGGCGCGCCTGCTGGTCCCTCTGCGGGAGGTGGTGGAGACGAAGCCGACTGCCAAGACGGTCAAGCAGGCCGGAGACGCGCTCAAGAACCTCGCCATCGGACTCAACGCCAACGAGGGTGCGTGCGGGTGGTGTTGCATATATATTTCATGTATTTGCTAATTTGGTTCCTATGTTGGTTCCTATAACAGATCACATTGCTAATCTATTTTATAGTGTTTTTTAGTGTTTGTGTGAATCTTAGATGTTATGGTTTGAGTGATGATATGTGTGCAGGTATCGACGCGTCGGTGCAGCTCATCTTCTGCTACCAGCTGTTGTCGGAGAACATTGGCCAGATGGCGGAGAAGCACGAGAGGGCGAAGAGGGGAGGGGAGGAGAAGGAGGACACGGGCAGGAGACAACAGAGCTGCCTGCTAATTCCAAAGGTGCGCGCACTTCTCTCTCTCCCTCTCTCTCCCCCCCCCCTCTCTCTCTCTCTCTCTCTCTCTCTCTCTCCCTCTCTCTCTGACTACCTGTTTGCAGGAGCCGACCCGCATCGGTGTGATCGTGAAGACGTCAGTCAAGTCGAAGGTGCACGTGTTTGTCGAGTTTGCCCTCCAGCTATTCTCGTCCATGCTCCACCACAAGAAGTTTAGGTGAGTAGTCTTTCTCCTTTTTTTGGATATGCCGCCTTTTTTGTAGATTTGATTTCGATTGCTTTGATTTGTAGTCCGGAAGACGCTGGTGACTGTGGCCGTCTCGATCCATTTGTTGCGATTCTGGGAGAGGCGCTCAAGCTCAAGTACGACAAGGTAAGTTGGTGAAGCACAACCGATGCATTGAATGAATTGGATAAGTATGTAATACGTATGCATACATGTTTTTTTTGAAACGTGGAATTCGTGGAATTTGTGGAAGATGTGTATGCTGAATTATTTGCGTAGAGTGTTTTCCGTGTTTGTATTGTGGCTGAAACATGTTGCCGCCTCTTTTTTCAGATCATCACGTTTGGTCTGCGCTCGCTGGAGCGTCTGCTGTCGTTCCCGCTTCCCTCGTGGGACAGGGCTCGGAAGGCGATGCTGGAGAGGATGTTTGTGCTGCTGGCCGACTACTCGGCCATGGGCAGCGCCGGCAACACGGGCACCGTACTCCAGCTCAACCAGCTCCTGTTCAAGGTCGGTCTCACACAAGATGGTGGCGTGGTGGTGGGTTGATACATAGAGGACGATGTAAGTAATCAGTGCTACGACTGTTTTTGAATGTCTTTGATTACCATGCGAAACGTAGTTTTCCTCCAGCTCAACCAGCTCCTAGTCAAGGTCGCTCCGAAGATTCTCGTTAGCATATGATAGTTTTGTTTCAGTATAAGCGGTAGGTTAATATGAATCCTCTTTTTAGGCTGAGCTAACCAGGGTATAACATGGTGGACCTCACGATAGATGGTGGGGTAGTGATGGGTTGATGAATATAGTGATTATGAATAGAGGACGATGGATGTAATAAGTGTTACGAATGTTTTTTTGAATGTTATTAATTACCATGCGAAACGTAGTTTTTGTGACGATATTTTGTTTCTTCTTGTAAAGTGGCATTAATTCAGAGCATTCTCTCGGAAGTAATTCAATTCGTTTTGTACTCAGGCGTTCACGGCGATGGTGCGCCACGGCGGCGACGGTCTGCTGCAGTCGAAGCACACGGAGCTGCTGCTCAACTACGTGGAGACGGACGTGCTCGACACGCAGAAACAGGCAACCGCCTTCTCACTCGTCAAGACGATCGTCGGAAAGCGGATACAGCACAAGAGGGTGAGCAGGGAGGGGGGATAAAGGTTCGAACATGGACCGAGTGAGAAAGAAAGAAAGAAAGAGAGAGAGAGACCACCTATGTTGCGTGTTCTGAGTGAGGGAGAGAGAGGGAGCTGTATCGTCCGTTCCAGCTGCCCGGTCTGATCGACCGTTTCTGTGAGCTGGTGGTGGTGAGCGAGCTGCCCCACGTGCAGACGCAGTGCAGACAGGTGGGTGGTGGGAGCGGGTTGCGATTCTCCAGCCTCATTTATAGTGTCAGTTATTATTGGTAGTACCACACCCTCATAACGTATTAGTGTCCATTGACAGTTTTCTCCACAATATCAGTGTGTGTGTGAGAGAGAAATGGTGTGTGTTGCAGGTGGTGGCGCACTTTGTCGGCAACCACCCGCAGTCTGGTCCTCCCCTCAAGTACGTGGAGTTCTTCCTGGCGCAGCTCAGCTACGAGTACGAGGCGGGTAGACTCAGCGCCGCCGAGATGCTACACACCCTCTTCGATCAGCTGCTGCCGGTGGGTTCGAATGCGAATGTTTGTATTGTACGCTTCATTAGACGTTTTCAATCCGATGTTTGAGTGGATTGGCGTGAGTCATGAGTGATAATGTTTGTATGTTTGAAAGTGCTACTCGAAGGCGTCGCTGATGAGAGTGATGACGTGGGATTGGTTTGATTGTTTCCAACTTTGATGCAAACCAACTCGTGTTGCAGGCGTCGCTGGAGGAGGTGTGCATGCTGGCTGTGGTGCGGATGGGGCCGCGCCTCGTCGTCGACGAGTATCCTAAGTGCAGGTGGGTTGGAGGGAGTATACGATGAATTGATGGATACTGCCCACATGTAAAGTAGATGACAACTTGATACATATTTGGGGTTTTCTTTCGTTTTGTCGATTATTAATGATGCGATCTTGGTCACATAGTTGGCATGTTATGATGCATTGATTGAAGGAAGTACGCGGCTGGTGCGCTGCGCAAGCTGTTGGAGGGAGTGGGGGAGGGCACGCGGAACGACGTATTCGCGGCGAGTGGCGACTGGCTGGAGAGCGATAAGGTGAGAAGGAGAGATACGAGGGGAAGTCAATATCCAACCACGCGAGGGGGAGAGAGGGTAGCTTGTAATAGAGTTGATGATCGAGCACAGCAGCCACACTAATCTCGAAAATCAGAGTTGGCATGATATGCAGGTTTCAGCTCTTTCTGAATATGAATGGGAAGTGAAGGATATTTTTTTTACTGTGAGCAAAATATACCCTTTCTTGTTATTTCTGAGTATGCATATTGAGCGATTGTATATAGATTATTAGATTATCATTTTTTTCGGTATTTGTATGATAATATATACAGAATATTTGGTGTCTTATAGAATAGATACATGATGACTTTATGAGGATTAAAATTGAGTGATTTCTTTGCAAATTATAAACATGTTTGTCCGCGTGCATGCATAAAAGGATTTTCGTCTTAGAGGATACAATCAAGATAAATTTCGGCTATAACCTGATTATAAACTTTTTAGATGTATACGTAAAATTCTTGCAGATTGATTCATTTGTTTTTATATTAAGCGCGAAACTAGCTCAGCATTTAACGAGCAAAAAACAATCGTGCTCTAATTGGCACAGTATGACTATAAGTGAAATGGTACCTTCCCACAGAATAGTCTTTTTGAGATAGAAATGTGACATAACATTTTGCAGGAGGGTTCTCGTGCGGTGGGAATGGAGATGTGCCTTCAGCTCTCGTACGTCGAGAAGGAGAAGTTTGCCGAGAGATTCATCAAGGTACGAAAGAATCATGTTCTGTTTACACTTCATTGTTCAGCTTCAGCGTGTTTATACGGTTCAGCGTTTATAATAGTTTATACGTGTTTATAACCGAAAAACTGTAATGTGAAATACTGTCATGTTACGAAGCTCATTGCAATGTCGTGACCAACGTAAACACGGAATAGCTGGGAGATTTCTACTAGCTATCTATCTTAAAGTCAACGAGATATAATTTCCTCATTCTCGGCGTCATGCATTTTGATTTTCTATCGTTGAACTGGACGCGTCGTTGCAGTGGCTTTGCTCTATAGACTGACTAGAGGATATGGACTGGTCGTTCTGTGGATGGCTGCGTGCGCGTACATAGTTGAGTCACAAGTCCCTCCTAGATTATACTCGATTACTTGAATTCTGGCCACGTAGCTTCATGCGCTGCGCGCTTCCCACGTACCGGGATTGTGTTGCGATTTTTGAAAGAAGTGGATAGAGGAAAGAGGATAGACATACGGGTGGAAATAAGCGGCTTAATGACACAGCGCACGATTAACTAAGTTTTCCGGAAATTGAGTAATTCGAATTCGCTAGATAAATATGATATCCAGAATTTGAGAGATGATCTTATGAAAATAGCCTTATGCCTCGTGTCCAGTAATGCTAGTGATAATGCCTTTGATACTGGAACAATGCGAGTGTATTGCGGATTGACCGAGAGGAAATCCTCTCGGTCAATCCGCAATACACGCAATACACTATGTGTTAAAAAAAGCGTCTATGTGTTATTGAGAGCAGAAATGAGAGAGTCGGTTAGCGGTGAAATCTATGAACTCACGCAGTTGTTCTGAAGGTGAAACATGGCTGAGTTCTATATGTAATTTGTTTGAGATCGTTGCTCTGGTGTGTCCTCTGCTGGCAGTGGAGAAGCAGGAGCAGAACAGCGAGCAGACGCGTGTGGGTCTGCTCGACTCGCTCACTCTCATGGCAGCCAATTGTGGCGACACCTGGGGCAAGCTGGCTGTCACTGACGGAGTCGTCAACATTATTGGTCAGTGCGAGAGACATGTTCAACATGCCGTCAGTTTCTTCGGAAGCAATTACAAAGGGTTGTTGTTTCTGACCATTCGAGAGTTCTCTGAGAGCAATTCGAAAGGCAATTCTGAAGTGTTTTAAAGGATTCGGAAGTTTTGAAGAGACTGACCGCAATTTGAGACCGCGGGTAAATGCCCTAGCTGTTTATCTTGTTTTGTTATTATGTAGTGAAGTGATGTTCGTATTCACGAAATAAACAAGGTTGTTTGGATTAGCTGAGATAGAAGGATAACGAGATTAGGAGGTTTTGTCATATGTGACGTCTTTTTTGGTTTTACACTGTTATATTGTTCTGTAAGCCGCGCTGACCATCGAGTTTTTCGCAATTATCACGCAAACACGTGGTGATAGCGTATAGTCTGGCTGGACTTGCAGATGAGAACGGGAAGTGTTCCTTTTACATGAAGTAGTTTGTGAATGAATGAATGGATTAGAGTTGAATGGGCGAAGCGTGGCGGTAAGAATTTGCAGGCCTGGAGAAAGTAATCTTTATTCTATACAAAACAATAACATTCTTGAATAGCTTCACCTTTCTAGAAAAAAATCGACATGGCATTTTGTTTGTGAAAAGATCAAAACATGACTCTAAATGAATGAAATGGTCGTTAGTCACTTGCACTCATGTTCACGGTTTCGGATTTTTATGTTGCAATCACGAAAAAAACGGGATGACGGGACTGATGAACTTATCAATAGGTTAAATACTTTGTGTATTGATGGGATTAGATTAGACTGAAGTTTGTGTAGTTGTGTAAAGAAATGCGTCCATTGTGAGTGACGCGCTCAATCGAAAGACGGAGATTTCTCTTGGTCTGTGTGTCATTATTGTATGATTGTACGTTGTGCGTGGTTGTGGTATTGCATGTGTAATCGTACTACTCTAACAAACAATAGGTGATGCAACATGACGGAAGATAGAGCTGACAGAGAGCACAATGCACCGCAGTGGAGTCGGAACCTCATTGGTTCAATGATTGCGTTAGCATCACTCTACGGGCGGCATCATTTGAGATTTCTGTCAATTCATTCCTTAGTATAAGCTTCCTCGCGTTTCATTCAGCAAATCACTTGGCACCGGGCTTTGAAATGCAATAATCTCATAACTTGGAAGTGCACTAATCTTAAATGTGAATGCATGTAGGTTGATAAGAGAATAAAATAATGCCCGGACGTACGTAGATTGATAAGAAAGAATTTATTTATAAATAAATTGATAAAAAGAGATTTTTTTTTGAAAGGGATTAGTGTTTGTAATCTATATTCTTAGTTCCTCCTTTTGTCATTCTCTGTTTGAGAATTGCGATTTCTAAAAGTCCTTCAGCAATTTACACTGCACGATGATGGGCATGTTTTGATGACTTTTGTCTACGGGAAGAACAGTTGCATCGTGACGTTGTAAATCTATACTCTAGTCTAGTCTAGACTATAGTTAGGCATGTGGAGGACTCATGCCTTGGAACTTGGAATAGATGCTGTTGCTACTTTTTGACGACGTGTGAATCCCGTTGTCACGATTGCCTACAGGTCTGCTGGACTGCCACTGTGTGTGCGTGGACTCGTCGGACGTGCGCCGCGCCGCGTCGGCCCTCATCGGACAGTGGCTCGCCGTCGTCCAGCCAGACTGGCTCATGACGACGGACAGGTGAGTGCCAGTCGGAACCACGTGCTCACTGAGAGACACTGCTATTGCTGCTAGTGTGACTGTCTCTTCAAAACACTGTCGCAGTATCCTCACTGAACAGTGGAATCGATTCCTGAGAATCTGATCGCACCGTGACTATGTGAACAAGTGATTGCAGTGTGGACGCGGAGAAGATTGGTCACTGGATGTGCTGGCAGCTCAAGGACATGAAGCTGGACGAGAAGACGGCGCAGCAGGTGTGTTAATGATTGATCGATCGAGTGATTGTCTTTGTCTAGGCGTCGAAGAACGTGGTGTGCGTGGCGGAGTCGCTGACGGACGCGCAGTTTGAGAAGCTGGTGTTCAAGCTGGCGGCCGTGTGCAAGTGGGAGATTGCCAAGCAGCCCGACAGCGCCCTCAAGGTATGCGCTCGCTCTCTCGATGGTCTGAGAACGCGCTTTAGACGGGGGGAGTGATTGTCTCCGTCCATGTCCTAATTGTGTGATACGTGACTACGTGGGGGAAACCCCTGGTGTGTGGAAATGAGCGCGGGAGTGGCGGCTAGCTGTTGAGCATATGCACGTAGCCACACTTGCTGCGGGCTCAGGGTGTGTTTTATTGCTCCCACGTCAGTAGCTGTTTGGCTGTGGCCGAGAAGCGGATTCTGTTATTCCGAGAATGGGAGGGAGTTGATTGCATGAGTGCATCGTTTTTTTTTGGTTGCACACCTGTTTCGGCTACTTAGCGTTTCGTGTTTTTGAAAAAAAAAATATTGTGACGATGATACATATTCCGGAAGTCGTTTCCGAGATTTTAATTTCTAATCTTGTAAATAGATGTGTTTTAGTATATTACTTGTGCTCTGTTTTAGTATATTACTTTAGTTTATTACTTATGGTCCGAACGGGAAGAGATTTGCGGCTACGTAGTGTGGCGTGGGAGTTACTGGATTGATACGAGGGAAACGAAGACCACATTGAATCAATCTTCACATGGTTGATATTGCCGAAAAAAGGAAATGAGAATGAAAATGCATAGTAAGTAAGGTGTACGAAGCACTCATGGATTTATTTCATGATACTTATATCGGTATGTAGTGTGGGTGGATTTGATGACTATTTAATGATGTAAGGTAATAGAGATTATGAAGTAGAAATAGTACGAGAGAGACAAAAAGTGGGGTAATTTATATTTCTGGTTTATATTAATCGCACTTCAACAAAACACGATGTGGTTACATATATGGCATGATGACGTATGACTACAGATAAAAATGGTATTTTCTAAATTGGTTTCAGCGCACAACCTGCATCAAGGCAGCGGCGGCACTGGCGGTTCGCGCGGGGGAGAGGAAGGCGCGGTTCGACTGGGTCGTCCACCACTTCATGCCCCTTCTGCTCAGGGAGATGAACAGGAAGAGCGCCCAGAGTGAGTCCGCAATGGACGCCTTCACAAAATGACTACCGGACCATATAGGGGTTGTATAGTACTATGAGATACGTGAAATGTTAGTGGTTGGTCCCTGACGGTATTTAGTCGGTATGTATGTCAACTCAAGGATCAGCCAGTAGTGCTTGGCGTCTTTTTCGAGTAGTTTTTGTCGCCTGACCATGAGCAACTCTAATGTTGCCATTGCTCCACTGTTCTTCTCTAATACTGCCGCCCCGGCATTTGTCATTTGAAAACCATATCCGCCATTCAGAACTTATAATCGCTTGATTCATCTCGCTCAATTACCGGATTTGGAGGTGCGCTTCAAATGGCAATGTTGATTGAGGTGATGCCATGCGATAGGATAGAGAACGGATAGAGAGAGAATGTGTGCAGATGCAGAATGGCAGAAAGAACGAGAGCTGTTGATAGCCCCAGCCAGACGCTCTAAATATTGTTTCTTATTGTGCGCTTATACAAATGATGGATACTTATGTACAGCCGGTACCTAATAGCGGGATAAGTAGGATACTTAAAACAATGCAATGTCCGCTTCGGGGAACATAGATTGTCGGTGATGTTTCAGACACGGATGAGCTGTGTTCGCTGGCGTCGGAAGTGGGAGAGGTGCTGAAGCAGAAGATGGGAGAGGCCGAGTACGGAAAGAAGCTGGCAGACTGCCAGGTCGTGGCTGGACAGAAGGCCTCTGAGAGGAAGAGGAAGCAGAAGGAGGTAGGGGATACTGTACATGTGCTCTCATGAGGGCTTGATGTAGTTCTCTGATCCAACTATGTCTTATCACACTGTTTTCAGTTGTTCGTTGTGAACCCGGTGGCGGCAGAGGAGGAGCGTCGTATGAAGCAGGAGAGAAAGAAGAAGTCGAAGAGGAGAAGGATGGACGAGCTCAAGCCGTACAGAGTCATCCAGAGGAAGCAGGCCGAGGCCAGGAAGAGGATGGAGAACGACGACGAGTAGATGAACACTATCACCCCATTGCCTTGACTATTGTTTGTTACCCTTTCAAATTATTGTGTTGAGAGTTGCTCTTGAGTTTGTCAGTTTGGCTTCACGTTGTTTTGTTCATAGACCAGCTCGTATTGTTTGTGATTATCAAGTTGTTGGCTTTTTGACTTTTGGCCATGTCTTGTTGAATTTGTTGTTTGGCACGTGTTGATGAGTGGATAAATTGTTGATGTTGGACGTGAGTGGTGATTCGCGTTAGCACGCGGCTTCATCGCTGGTATTTGCGGACTTCTACGTATCATATGTCTAGAGAGGGGGAGTGAGCGTGACTCGCCACTAACTTACAAATAGCACACCGGATGTGAGTTCATGGAACAGATCAGGGAAGACCACACCACTCGATGACGCAATATCACGGGACGCGTGCTTGTTTACCACGTCTATTTTCTGCCACGAGTGATCTTCTGACTCCGTGCAGTTGTTTCAGAACACATTTGTTTTTCCACATATGCAATTTGCACCTAAGCGAGATTATTTCGGGGACTATTTTTTTGATTCTGGAAGTGTTCCATTTTGTGACGCGGGAGTTGTTTAGCCTGGAAAGCCGGTGACGCCTGGATCGTGCATTACGAGAGGGCATGTTCAGATTTAGACAGGCTGCAGGCAGAAAGGCACGGAATGTTCCGAATGATCCCAGAAGAGACTGGTTTAGTGATGCGTATTTTGAGCACGTGTGCTTTCGGCCTGTATCCAAAGTGTGCGCACATGGGATTCTCTGCGTTCAGAGAGGAAAAATCGAGAAAGCAAGAGAACGAGAGGGAGAGAAAGCGGAAGAGAGAGAGAGAGAGAGAGAGAGACAAGAGTTCGGTTTTCACTCTATGCACTCTTGCATTTCTGCACTCGTCACGATTGTTTTCTTCGTAACATGGAGTGATGCAAAAATAATTGTTCGAATTCCCTGCGCTACTATCGCAAATCTGCGTTTCGAGAAGGGATCATGAATAGCAAAAGTGTAACGGCGATTTTTCCTCGCGGTAAACAGTCTATAAAATGATGTGTTTTTTTTGTAAAACGCTTACGTTTATATAATGAGATATTCACATTTCACTCACATGAACTTTTGAAAAACAATGAACAATCTCTTCACTTGTTTTCAGTGTTTTTACATAATTGCATGCTAGTTTTGATTTTGTGTTTTTTGACGTCGTCGCGTGGGATGACAAAAAAGGGTGCTAGTGCGGATCCGAAATGTTCGAAAACACAATAACGCTAACCAATCGAGCACACAGTTGCTCTCCGTGCGTTCTCTCTGCGCCGGAACGGACTCTGCACGGCGCACGGAAAGGAAGAAGTAGGAACTGTATGCACTTTGTCGGTGACATTCTCTCTGTAGTGTAGACTCTCCCGTGTTCGTCCGTCCATCCATGCCCATTTCCGCAGACATCTACGTAGGCTAGCTAATGTGGTTCGTGATGGGCGACGCGTTTTTTTAGGAGCGTGCGAACACAAGTCTCCATGGACTGGCACTTTTTTACTGCAACCAATAGTAAGCAAACTCAAAACACGAGAATTCTATTTGCAGGCAGCTGAGCTATTCTCTGCTCTCACTACGTATCTCATATCTGCTCTCACTGACCGAGCAGCCTTCCACAATATTCTACATCCGCGCTGCTAATAAAGAGATCTGCTAATACCGTACGGCTCACGCGAGAAAAAAAGTGACGTAGCGGCGCGCGCAACGTCATGCAAGAATTATCTCAATATTCCCCCCCCCCTCTCTCTCTCTCTCTCTCCTCTCTCTTGCGAGTGTGTTCCTTGAGAGAGAGAGAGAGAGAGAGAGAGAGAGAGGGCGGAGCGTGGGGCGCGCATGGAAGAATGAGGTGTGGGATAAGTCCGGGATTAATCTGATAGGAGAGGGGAGGAGTCTCGAGGGTATAAAAGCGCGACGGACGGAAGCGGAGGCACCGGTTTACTTGTCTGCATTCCAACGGAACGCGCACCCCCCGCTGCATCCACAGCTACCCCACGTCATCTTTCTACTACTGTTTACTCGCCTTCAAGGTTTGTTATCGCTTTGCATTAGCTGTACCCCCGCTTACCGTACTCGTTTCAGTGTACCGTATCCGCCATGTTCCACATTTCTGTGCCGATGGACGACGACTTCTTCACGATTCAGCGGAAGGCGTTGATTCAGCGGATAACGAGGAAGGACAGTCTGTCGCTAGAGGAAGCCAAGGGCACCGTCTCCTCGCTGCGGAGAAAGAACTCGGAGAGGAGCCGCACCGTGTCCTAAGCCGCATACGGTACACCATTGTTTGTCCTTTCACTGATCAAGTTGGTCATGTCCCAATGTAAGTACTATGGTACTTGGTGTGTAGCGTCGTATCAAACTCTCAGTGATCTCATCATCTTCCCCCGCGTCATGTTCTACCGATTCGATGTTTTGTTTGTGATATGCTAGGCGTTAAGTGTGTGTGTGTGTGCGCAATAAAAGATTTCGCTTACGAGTCTGTGTTGGGGGTGGGATACCGTAATCGGGAAGTGTGAATGGTAGGAGTTTGAAGAGGAGAAGTGGCATGAAGCCGAATCAGGCAGAGAGTGTCGATAGTAGGCACTGCGCAGCAAAAGAGAAGCTGAAGAGGCATGAACATGAAGTGGTGGTGGTGGACTACCAGACGACTTGTCGACTAAAATTTTTTCTCTGTGTTGATAGACTATGATTGCTGATTTCCTGCTGTGCGGACAAACCAGAGAAAAGTTCTGTGGACTGTGGATGAACATGTCCTCCCTGGACACAAAAAAAACTCCAAGAGAATGGAACTCCTAACAGAGTACCGAGCACACTACCAAGGTGTGATGTTGTTGATTGCTGAGCATGAGCACATATCACGGTTCCATTTCCGACCCAGTCGAGTCAATTACTGAATTACCCCACCCACTACGACCACTACCCCGCTCGAACCTACTTAGACAGCCGACGACGCCTTGACGCAAATAGCTCGCTGAGCACAAAACATACTACATACCATGTACCACGATATTCTCCACTTCGTTGCAACTGTCATGTCGTAAAGAAGGCGTAAAGGCGTAAAGGTAGCCCCCCGAACCGAGAGATTCTCATGTCATACTCGAAACACACCGTCATACATTGATTTGTGTCGAACTGTGTTGATAATTTTAGTCCATTTATGATCTATTTCCAGCGTTCATGAATTACGTACATGATTTTCGTTGTACACATGTTTTGAAACGATGAGTTACGATTCCGGTGATGCTGCGACAATAATGTGTTCTTTTTCTAGTAGTGTTTGCGTATGAACATGAGAACATCGAATACAATACAATGTCTGTATCAAAAAACAAAAATCAAAAATACTTTCTCTCTGTCTTTCACAACATACCACATATTTGTTGACCGCGAACCGCGACACGCAATTCTCAATAAACATTGCGACAAAATTAGCACATATCCGATTGACGAACTCTCACATAATCTTATTATAACGTTATATAACTTGGCGATAACTGTACTATATGTTTTCAAAACTTGCAGCGATGTACGACGAGCTTTATCCAAATCACGTTGACAAATTTTTGTTAATCAGTACTCAGTACAATACAAATCAATACAAAAATAACAAATTGTGTCATATATGACGTTTAGTAATCATTGCGGAACAATGCTCGAGCCCCGAGTGAAAATAGTATCTACAAAAACAGTTATTCTTACTTTTTTAACTACAAATACAGGTTTTTACGTATGGCGGTAAGGTGATTTATGTCGTCAGCATTGTTCTGAAATGAAGTAAAGTTTAAAAATAATACGGAACAGTGATCTAAAAGTTTTAATTTGAGTTTTAAATGTTTCAATTTTTCGAAAATAAGTGTAAGTAGAAAAAGTGAGGGTGTATCGCTTACATACGATATTTCCGTATTTTTGAATGTTAAAGGAACCTACCACTCTAAATTTCGTGAGTAAACTACGAATACCACGTGAAAGAACGTGAAAATACAATCACTTTTTATTAACAAACTATATGCTTAAAATGAAGATAAGGTGTAGAAAACACCTCGCGAAGCTGTGTATTTCGTAGTGAGAAAGACCGAAATGTGCCGTAGAACATTCCGTATGCACAACGCACACTATTTAATGAATTGTTACATATGTCATTGTGAGTATATGCACATATGATTATCATTGATAGTCATATGAACATACAACTTTTTGGTTTTAGAAGTGTGCGTTGTGCATCTACGGCATATTTCGGTATTTCTCACTACGAAATACACAACTTCGCGAGGCGTTTTCTACACCTTATCTTCATTTTTAGCATATAGTTTATTGATGAAACGTGATTGTATTTTCACGTTCTTTCACGTGGTAGTCGTAGTTTACACACGAAATTTAGAGTGATACCTTCCTTTAATATTTCGAATCCAGTTAGTGTGGACGTCATTTAATACTGTTTTCTATTTCTTCGCCCCGAAATCCACGTTTTTTTCCAGCAGCGTATTTTCTTCGTGTTGCGATTTGCGATGTGTACCAATACTGCGTGGGGCAGAGCAGAGCAGAGAAGTGACATCAGATTGCAATAAGACTTCTTCATTACCCCCGATTATTCCGGGTCTCAAAAGCAGTGGAAGCCTTATCGCCGTAAATACACGCCATATTACAGAGTTCTGCGTGCCGCTTGAGTGATCAAGAAACCCCTGCGCTAGAGTAGAGATCGCAGTATGTATGTTGCATTCTGATTACTAGTACAGGAAAGTAGGGATGTGATGACCTCACTTTCGGCGGAATCGCATCACTCGCCTGGAAGTGCCCGTTGACTAGGCGACAACGCAGCTCGCATGCAAACTATAATGAGATAAATCATGTCCCGCCACATACAAGATACACTTTTTCCCCGTCTTTTTTGGTATGCGATAGTATGCGAGATATTTTAGGTATTATGTAGTTATCTCGAGGTACGGTAACGGAACAGCAATCATCTGATGGCCTTTAGGAGAGAGAGAGAGAGAGAGAGAGAGAGAGAGAGAGAAAGAGAGAGAGAGAGATAAAGAAGTTGAATATGGTTTTCTGTAGTTCCTAAACACGTGCAGAGAGTACGGTATCGAAAATCGGGGTGTAAATTCGATGCCACACACATTTGAAAAAAAGTATGACTGTAGAACTTTATCATCTCAGACTCGTTTATTACGAATTACAACGAGTTGTTCATTATCTATTCCGATTCTCGCGCAAGGAGATCTGTCAACTTCACACTTTATTCAGCATAAACATGATAGAAACAACAACTTCTGAAATATTATCGCCAATCACAAATCTGTTTATTTCTTTATCCTTCTTTTCTTTTTAGACACGAGTCGCGCTGTCGAATGGTGTTATGCAAAGACTCAAACATGTGTAAATGTGTGTGGTAAACATTCGGCGAAATGATGAACGGGGATATACTCGGCGCCAGAGCGATAGTTTTCGGTCTACCTCGCTTGCAGTTCGAAATACGGTGCTATATCTGTCTGCCTCTCTTGTCTTGCGCGCTATTGCGGAGAGCTGACTCTCCGTCTTCCTCTGATCTACCTGATCGCGCGCAGCTTATTGCGAGAATAGAACTATATGCGATATGTCGACCTCAACGACAGAATCAAGAACGGTTGCACGCGCGCGTTCGACCGCTCACTAATACTGTCTCTGTCCTCGAAAATAGTTCGGTTTTCGAAAACAGTCAGTCTACAAATCAGGAAGACCAGCCTTTGATGATTTGATGATGGTGAACTCTAGCTCAGAACCGGAAAATTTGTCTCGAACCAAGTAACACATTTTGAAAATAGTTACGGTGAAATACAGTAATACAACACCTAACTGCGAGTTTTAATAATACAAATCCCGATACTTCCGTGAATGCTCTATATGCCCTACGTGCTATTCACGAGTGGTGATGCTTGAACTATAGCTCACAAACCCCAACATCCGGTGCTTCAGGATAGGAATCTAGGACGCACCCTCACGTATCACTCTGACGACACTCACTATAATGAGATAGGCACGATTAGCAGGATTGTGGTTTGTATATCGTATATGGCTCTGTTTGAAAGAAGCTGAGAAATAAAGCACAACAATAACGCATAACATTTTCGGGCTAAAAAAAATGTTTGATTTGCACTCAATCTCTGCAACACTTGTCAAATAACAATTATGAAAAGTACCTGACATCAAATTTGCATGTTATGATCATGCGTACATCATTTACATATTTGATGAGCATGCGCATTAGAAAACATGATGTTTCGTGAAATCAGATTATTGTTATTTCGGTTTTTGAAACATGTTTGCAGGGTATGAGTTATGCCTATGTGGTTGCAGTTTGCTGTGAGAATCCTAAAAAAAACAGGAGAGAAATTTGTTGATTAATCTTGTTAATGTATTCATTGTGTACATATGTACTAATGTTATCAGAAAATTAGATAAAAATGATCACTGCTTCAATGATACTCCCTCGCAATTTTGCCAAAATTTGTTTGTTCCTAAATAATTAAAGTAGCGTCTGATTCCACGAAGACCGGATAGCAATTTTTCATGGGAAATCGCCCATGTCTGGAATAGAGATCAACCAAAACGCAAGCCCACCTATGAAATTTGACAGAAGTGAGTCATACTGTCGCAACACAATACCCATGCAATCGTAGAATGAGCAGCAATGTATTGTATCGCTTATATGCATATCGTATATTGTATGTAAATGATATCATGATATAATATAATATGATATAATATGTATATAAATTATAAAATATGTATATAAGATATAATATAATATGATATAATATGTATATAAAATATTAGAGATCTCCGCAAAGTAGCCGCGCCGCCCCCACAAATCCCCCAGCTAATGTCAGGTGACATATACGAAGTTGCAGATCTCATTCACAACCCTGCAGCATCTATGCCCCATTGTATCTCTTAATGAGGCGAATGAGGGCGATAATCCTAGAGTGGGAGGCGCGTCGCACGAGTTAAAAGAGCGCGCACTCTGGCTGCAGTAGTTAGTGGAGGCACGCTGGCACAGGCAGCTTGTCGAATTCATGCACAGACAGTGAACGAATGCTTGTAGCAACTTGAGTGCTTAAAGAAGAACTCCGGGGAAAGAGTCACCCGGGCGAACAGAGGTCGCGCTCTATTCAATGTTTTGGCGCGAAAGTGAGCAGTGCACAGAGAGGCCAGGGTGAGAGAATGAGAGCGGCCGTTCGCGTTTGCGCTGCACTATGGAATACACACAATGACAACATATGAATTACAACTTATCCACTACATCATAGCATCCATAGATATTCCAACTAAAACATCCTCACAGACATATGTGTAGTAGGCCGGTAACAGTGAAACATAATCGTTCAGGTTTCCAAATTGTATGGGAATGAAGAATGACAAGCGTGCACACATATCACCGTTTATCACATAGCTCAATCATTATGTGTCGTTCCTGCTCTTTCTTCTCGCGCCTAGGTCCATCGGTTTGTCCGCCCGCCCGTCGGTCCGTCCGCCTGAACCGTCGAGATCTGCAACGCACTGCATCAGCAACATCGACGACAATGACATGGTCAAAAAGAGCTTGTTAGGTTATTGAACAGAGTTACTAAACAGGTAGCAATAATTCGATTTTACGTGAGACGGGAAACACTTACTATATCCTTGCCCTTTTTCATTCCCATGCGCGTCTCCTCGCCTCGCTGCCTCCTCCCTTTTCTCGCGTCGAACGGTTGCGCCGCATGTCACAACCGTCTTCTCCTCTTCATCCTACAAAGAAACATGATAATGTGCTGAACGCAATTATAATAACACTACAAAACAACGCTATGCACTATGACACAATGTGAATATACACGTTTCAAAAACGAAATACTAATTTCGAACAGTTATTTACGAATACTAATGAACATTGTGAAGATGAATCAGATTAAGAACATTACTTCATTTCTGACCTGAACGTTCTTGAGACAATTGTAGAGCGGGCGGTCCGGCGGTCGCGTCAGTACTTCCGCCCGCGCCCGCGCCGATCATGACGTGCAGCAACGCGTATTACCTAAACGTACGGCGTCAATACGTTCCCATACATCGATACATAGGGAACATACAGCAAAAACATAACATATACGAACAAAACAATGAAAATAAGGCGTGACACAAATCGAGCGAGACATTTCGAAACAAAATAACACCTGCAAACTGGGTTTGATTGATGAAAAATCGTGTTGTGAAGCCAGATAAAGATGCATAAACACCTATTGCATCGATTATATACAAAAATAACTAACAAAAACAAGAAAAACGAACGAAATCAAGGAAAACACACAAACAGCTGATCGTTGGATTGCAGCACAATGCAAAAGTGGGCGTGGCTATCAGGCCCCGCCCCCGTTTGAATATCATTGCCAAAAAGAAATCGGACTGAATAATTCAATATGCAAATTTTTGTTTTCTCTCGAAATTTTTACTATCCGATTCGGAATCACAGTCTATGATTTTCCCTGATCCCCCCGCACTCTATTTTTCCCCGGAGTTCTTCTTTAAGTTGTCTATTCGGATCCATGTGTTTCCTCCATCCTTGTAGCAAATGTTGTGTGTGTTGTTGTCGCCTTGCAAATATTTGATCTATCACTCTCGGGATTACTATGCATTTCCGAAAATCGTAAATATTCGTGAAATTTGCGAATCGCGGAGGAGTGGTTACAAATTCGTTCATCAGCATATAAAAGTGAAATTTAGATTCACACACCAGGTTTTCTAGTCGTTGAGCTCTACTTTACAAATTATACTTTATCGCGGTGTTCATGTCAATTACATAACATTGTCCTCGTCTTACCGTACTCTTTCCAGACATGTTCCACATTTCGATGCCAGTCGACGACGATTTCATCTTCCTTCAGAGAAAGCAAGAGGTGGGTATACTGTAGTCTTCAAGTATTTATTACCAGAATCAAAGACAGATGAGACAGATTTTTTTTAAATCAAATATAGATCGGTTTCGTCTGTCTTGCTGGATCCCTAAGCAAACCTCGGTTCCAGAAAGGACTCGATCTCGCTGCTGGAGGTGAAGGGAGCACAGGACAAGCTGCGGCGCAAGCCGTCCAAGAGGAGCCGCACCGTCGGAGACCTTCCCCTCCCCAACCAGCGATGAGACACACTCATCACTATTCAGAATTCAGTATAGCACTTCATTCATCCAGTTCTTTTGCGTGTTACTCAAGTTGCGGTCAGTCTCTTCGAAACGCCATAGAATCACGACCGAACAGCGGGTTTTGAAGGCGTTTTGAAGGGGCTGTTTCGAAACTAACCACATCTTTACCACTGTTTCACTGACCGCTCGCTCGCTCGCGCGGCCAGTGTATGCGTATGCTGTAAGTACTATGGTACTTTGTGCGTGTTATTGTCATTAGGAATTCAATGTGGTTGTCATTAGGAATTCAAAATTAAGTACTGTCCAATTCAACTTCGATGTGAAATGTATTGTTTATCGATAAACTTGATTAGTACCCGAGATTCCAGTGGACGTAGCACAGCGGGGCACTAGGGTTCTGCTGACAGTAGCTCATGGGGTTCTGTTTGAAGTGTCTGCAGAGTGGATAATGAGCCCGCATGTCGTCTTCATTACACCAGTATTGCTTGAATCGACACTGTGGGTGGTGGGGCAGACGGCGGCAGACAATCTTCGTAGGCAGGAAGTCTGACTTGAACCTCTGACACTCGGGCCAGTGCGGGAACTTGGCGCAGTGCTCTGTCTCACCTGAAAGGGCGGATCTCTCTCTCTCTCTCTCTCTCTTCACTTACTTGTGGAAGGCATGCCTTGCTTGAAGTATGGTAGAGCCGCGAGGGAAAGCCCACATAGGGAGAGGAATGGTACGAAACGCATAGACGCTGTTGATATACTGAATGTGAATGCTTCCGCCGCACACTTGATTTTATAGATTCCCCAAGAATGCTAATGGCGGGACTAATGGAAACTGTATCGATACTATACAGAATCGCATTTAAATAATGCCCAATCGGCATTGCTGGTTTGATGGTCTTCTTCCTTATTCGTACTACTATCCAAGTAGTTTGAACAAACGCTGTCTTCATCGATCTTTATCGACTACGATAAGCACATCACAACTTCCAGTAGTGCAACCAGCAAAGTGACTTGAGGGGGTTCTTCCTACAGTACTCGTCAGGATGACTCTTGAAGGCAGACTGCGGCCTGCCGCGACAATGAGTGCATCCCTCGAACCTGGGCCAGTTCTTGAAGCTCTTCTCCATTGACTTCTTGCAATACGGGTTGTTGGGGGCGATCTTGCAGAGTGACATGATAGGACGCATCGCTAGGTCGTTCGACGTCTGCTTGAATCGACACTGCGGGTGGTCGGGCAGATGGCTACAGACAATCTTCGTAGGCAGAAAGTCCGACTTGAACCTCTGACACTCGGGCCAGTGCGGGAACTTGGCGCAGTGCTCTGTCTCACCTTAAAGGGCGTCTCTCTCTCTCTCTCTCCTCCTCCCTCCTCTCTCTCTCTCCCTCCTCTCTCTCTCTCTCTCTCTCTCTCTCTCTCTCTCTCTCTCTCTCTCTCTCTCTCTCTCTCTCGCTCGCTCGCTCGCTCGCTCGCTCGCTCTACGCTGAGGGATCAACGCATCCAAGTCATTTGCCAACTACGATATCAAATCCAAACTTTCCCTCGATTCCATACGAATTCAATCTTTTCAGTCAAAAATTATCTCTCCCTCTCTCTCTCTCTCTCTCTCTCTCTCTCTCCTTACTCGTGGAGGGCATTCCCTGCTTGAAGTACGGCAGAGCAGCAAGGGAGAGCCCGCATAGAGCGGACAGCAAGAGAACACGACTCATCGACGAATACGAATGACCGCCTTCTTCTTCACACCACTCTTTTTGATATCAAGAGAGTGCCCCTCATTTGAATACGTCTACACTGTACAGTAGTATAGTTGTATAGTGGTGTTACATCACTAATACTAATGTCATAATAGCGACAGTGTCTTTCCTTCGCTCAGGCAACGGGCACATTGACATGAATACAATGACAATGCCACAAACACGTGTATATAGTTCTATGCTCGCAATAAGTTGCGCGCGGTGGGGTAAATCAGATGAAGACGGAGAGTCAGCTCACAGCAATAGCGCGCCAAAAACAAGAGAGGCAGACGGTCATGGCACCGTAATTCGAACTGCAAGCGAGGTAGATCGAAAACTATCGCTCTGGCGCAGGCTATAATAACATCATGATCATTTGATAGAAAATTTTCAGGACAATCCACCTGCTTCTGGGAGTTCTTCACTGTGTCTACTGCCATCTTCTCTACAGTACAGTACTCATAGCCGATATGGGGATTTATGGGAATCATTCAACAATCGATGGTCCACTCGTTCATAGGTGATTCACACGAGTCATCGGATATCGATCATTGTTCACGTGACAATCACCTCATTCTCCACCCCCTCTTCCCCTCTTTCCATCATTTCTCCACCCGACCCTTCTTTTCCCTTTCCTCCATCGTCATTCCTTCGACATGCGTCGTCCCGGATGGCGGTGCGTTCACTTTGTTGTTGTGTTGCACATCGGTTGTGCTGGTCCTATTGCCACACCTTCCATCCTCGACCTGATCTTTCTCTCTCTCTCTCTCTCTCTCTCTCTCTCTCTCTCTCTCTCTTTCTCTCTCTCTTCTCTCTCTCTTCTCTCATCGCTCTTCGCCTAGGCTCCTTCTGCTTCTTCTCATGTGCTTCTCATCTCCCGGCGACACTGCCCCTCCCCAAGAGTTCATCAAAGATCTGCAGAAGAAAGGTAGATCGTTATCGTAGGTAGATCGTAGAAAGGTAGAAAGGTATCGATTGATTATCGATTGCTATCAAACGCTTGGGGTCACAGCGCAACACCCGTGTCGTGATTTCGAGACGAAACAATGCAGCGCGTTCAGAATTCTAGAATGTGAGAAATGAGTGGCGTGATTGCACGCCCATGCAACGAGCGCGGACTGTGATTTCGGGATTTCTGACGTGCAACACATGGTATAACGCTGCCGTTCATTCGGGATTCGCTAAAGCGATTGTTCTGGATCGCGCGTCATTTCGAGACGCCCGCATCCCACGAACAGCCCCCTCTTTGCCTTCTCCATTTGAGACGAATGTGAAATGAGATAAATGATGACGTAATCGAAACGAATTGCATAATTTTCTAATTGTCACGCGCCCACCGGTCGCTTCATCTCGTCAATGCCGAATGAACGGCGGCGGCGTTGTTTCGGGAAACGCGTGGCGTGATGGAATGACGGCCCATTCAGCGCATGACAGTCATACATTTACCAGACATCATTTGAGACATCCATGTTTTCGGATTAGACTCGGTTAGTTTTCTCGATAATGTAGAAAAACCCGACTTTAACCAGACCATTTTGAAGGATCAATCTTTAAAAGAAAACTGAATAATCCGTGAGTCGTTAATTCGGACGCGGAGTTTTCTAATTTTTCAAATATTTTTTTTAAACATTTTCACCTTTATCATTTATTTTTACACGCTTCTGAAGTAAAAGATTCAAAAATCGCAACAAAAAAACTGATTTGCGAGTCGACTATGTATGTTGTTCTTATTTAGAATGTCCCCGCAGTCCTCATCGCGTGTCGATAGTGGAAGCTCTTTCGGAGAGTGCCGACTGGCAGGATAGGCTAGTGCACATGGCGGCGGAATTGTACAAAATGAAGGAACACGGAACGCTCTCCAATGAAACACTCCACCAAGTCGTCAAGGTAAGACGTAGTTCTACCAACACAGTTAACAAATACTGTAAAGTATGCCTACGGCGTGCTCAATACTGGCTATCCATTCGACAAGATGCTTCGTGAATTCGAGACACAACTGGTTTGTTCTCAAGTACACTAAACTACAATACTCATTGATTCAGGAAACATCTCGAGTGATGCCAATTGTTTTGGGTATTCTCGCATGCGTCAGTGCGATTTCGATCATTGGTTATGTGATATACATGTGTATCAAGAAGAAATCTGCGAAGATCGTGAGTACAATCATGGGGTAAGTAAAAAGTACAAGATACTGTTTAGATTCCGACTACCGTCACCTATCCTTCAAAGAGTGGCTCTCCATCGAACGTCGTATCCATTCCTATGCTCTCGAAAGATCGCTCCAAAGAAATCCTAATATTGAAGGTAGTTGGTAGCTAATGGTAGCTCGAGCTACTGTAATATTGTTTCAGATTGGTATTGCCGCTCTCTGTTTGCTTCTCTTGGCTACGATTTCTATGGCGGTTGTATGCATCATGGCTTTCTTCCACACTCACGACAAGATTGCCGCACAATTTGTGAACAACATGAATTCGGAGATAGACAGTACGTTTAATCAGTAAAATATGGATTATAGTATTTGTGTAGACGTCTTTGCCGAAACCTTCGACATTATGTGCGTCGTTAGGAACACTATCGAAAATCCCAAGACGAATTTGTTTGACGCTATAAGTAGGAAGTTTACACAGCAGGTATGTGATTAGGGTAGAAATTATGTAAAATATATTTCAGAAAAATGAGATGGCATCACACCTTTTGAGCCTAGCCGATCCTCTCAAGATCACGGTAAAATATTAGTAACAATTTCAAGTACGTAAATATGATATTTTTAGAACAATGTCGTGGCTCATTTCGACAATTTGGTGGATATTGATAACAATTTAGTTCTTCCTACACAGCAACTCAACGTGTGTTATTCACTTGTAACAAAATCAGTTCAAAAATGTTTTTAGAACAGAGCAAAGAATCCAGTTTACAATTTCCCGACTATTATAATCACGCGGAGTACAGAAATACTGAACTTTGCTCAAACGGCTGCGTCATTCTTCGAATCTCAGCGAAAGACTGTCAGTGTAGATGCTCAGTGAAAACGTTAGTGAGCATGTTTCAGAGTAGCACCACAAACATTCACCATCTGCTTACGGCGAACAAAAACGAATTCAAAGCGAGAATATCGAGTGTGCTATTTCCTATTCAAAATGATGTGCTCACGAAAAAAATGCATAACGAGTTGTACGAGATCGAAGAGGAATCGAAGCACATCAAGACCTATTTCCACAAGGTTTGCATATACGAATACAGTTGTGCACATGATTATTCAGTACGTCATTGCTGATTCAACTTGGAAATACATTGCAATCGGGTTATTGAGTTCATTCGTTGTCGCGTTTGTTCTAGGCATTGCATTCTACCTAACACCTGGTCAGTTTTATATATATATATATATATATATATATATATATATATATATATATATATATATATATATATATATATATATATATATAAACTATTCATTCTCATGAAAAAATTATTCTAGTTCCTCCAACGATTATACTACTCATGTCGACCATCTTCTTTCTTATGATGATCGTCCCGTTATTATACATACCGTAAGATATGTTTGAAAACATGAAACCGATAATAACGTTTAGAAATGTCATGGACTTTGCAAATACAAGACAGCTCAGTTGTAACTACTTCAAAGGAAACGCTGCAGCCGCAGCGAAAATATTGAACTCTATAAACAAAAGTTTCTTCCAGAGAAACTACATTGGGTGAAAAATAGCAAAACAAGTATCAAATATAATACTTTTTATTCAGTGAACTGAGTTGTGATACAGCGAACCCACGAAATGATTTCGAAAGCCTGTTCGATCAAAGTTTGACAGGTACCATAAAAATGTAAACTTGAAAACTGAGTAATTATTATTACCAGATCTGCATTCTCGTCTAACTCCGCTTTCTACTAAATTCGAGAAAATCGCAGTGGATAATTTAGAGGAGAATCTAAAAATCATACCAGTAGTTATTTTACGTAAAAACAATGTTTTATTGCACATTTTAGCCTTTGAAAAAGCGCTATCACGAAATGGATCAAAAAATGGACACACTTGTGAAACAATGCGGAACATATGAATCAATTGAATGTATCCAAATAGCTGACACCACAGTTACGAACAGAATAAAATCTCTCACCGATTCTTTGAACACCTTCAATGTATGTTATCGTTTTATAATAAATACAAAAGTTGAGTAAAAATCATTCAGAAAGAGTGGAATTGCCAACTGAACTTGATTTCGTGTAAAAACCTGAATGTTTTTGACAATCTCACCGATTCGTTGACGAACTCTATGAGCAACACTGGAATGTCGTCCTTATTGAAGCCTGTCCACGAATCCATCACAAACGTGAAGGTAACAGACATGTCCTAACAACTCATAAACAACACAATTCTCCAGACTACTCTTCTGAAAGCGGTCAATGGATGTGAATTGCCACGGATTTACACAAATGTTCTAACAAGAGCATGCGATCAAACCAAGCCATTTTACCTGCTGCTAATAACTTTCTGTCAGTTTGTTCAACCTATATTTATATAGTACTATGAATTTTCACAATTTCAGATATAATTATTGCTTGTCTCTGGATGTTCGGTGTTATTATAATTCTCATTGGAAAACTGAGAACTTTCCAGCCACCGAAACGCATTAAAGGAATAACAGAAAAGGTAAACATATTTCTATCAAAAATTATGTGAGCATGTTTCAGCGAGAGCTCAATGTTGAAAATCAGTCAAAGTTTGCAAACAGTGTCGGAATTTCACTGGCAAGTAACATCGTGCAATATCAAAACTATCAAAACTTTAAGGATTGTATTGCGATTGACCCGAAGAAAACCTATGAAGATTTCATGAAATTATCGGACAAAGAAACATCCACGCAGAAAAGCAATGTTTCGAACAGCAGAGTGGAATCCAAATCTAAAAAAAGGTGGAAGCGAAACGTTTTCATTTGAAACGACTTTGTTTTCAGTGAGCAATCATTTGTTCAGTCTACGAAGGTTGATTTGGGATGGCCAGAAAACAACTTCAACGGAAACTGGGTTATTCCTATGGGCAATTCGCACAAGTAATCAGATGTTACTACTAGGGTTTTGCAAAATGTCACATTCAGATACATTATGACGGCTGCTCCTACGTTTGCAACTGCGGTTGACTTCTGGCATGTGGTATATCGATACAACTGCAAGGCGATTGTCATGCTATGTGACTTTGTGGAATCGGAAAATGGTCAACCTAAGGAAAAGTGCTTCAAGTATTGGAGCGAAAAGACAAAACTCACATTCCAAAACAAGTTCGCCAAGTATACTGTAAGTTTATTCAACCGGAATCGTCATACAATTTATTGAAGGTCAAATGTACGTCTGTCAAAAAGTCGCTATTCAACAACTTGAAACATGTTGTGCTTTCCGTGTCCAAGTAAGTTATATAATATATTCAAAACTACAACATGTCAATTCAGTGGCTACATGAAGAAAGAGATCGAACTGATACAGTACACTGGTTGGCAGGACTGCCTCGCGCCAGAAAGTCCGGAAGAGTTGGCACATGTGATGAAGACGTTATACGAAGATATCGGAAAGACTAGCGAGCCGGTGGTGGTGCAGTGCGCTGACGGGCACGGAAGGAGCGCCGCCTTCGTCGGTACGAATAGAGAGGCAGTTCTGGTCTATGTGATTTAGGAATGGATGTGCTCTTGTCTACAGTGAATGCTGATTCCAATCCCGAACCATTCAACCTTCTTCAGGTATGCTCAATCAGACAGTTTACTGAACTCAAATCATTCTTTCAGACGATGCGTCTATTCCGAGCAAGCAGTTTCACTGACAAGTGGCAGTACTACTTCTCTTTCATATGTTTCTTCCAGTTCCATATTATGGTATTGGTTTCGATTACTATTGTGATTGTTTTCCGTTTCAGAACAAGTCTTACGGTCCGAGTTCGAAGATCTACTACTATCTCACTGAGAAGAAGGCGTCGTTCGTCGAGAAACTGAAAGCGGCCACGTCTACTGAGAACCGTGCAACTTTCCACCAAAGAAAGGACCAAGTCAAAGAGAGCTTCAAACAGTTCCAGAACGCTAAAGAAAAGAAAATCAAGAACAGCGACGATGGCAAACCGAGCGATGAAAAGGAGCGGGTAGGACCACAACTAGCATATATATTGTACCTTTAAACATGTATAGAACCTGTCTGGTACCAATCTGACCGGGTGCAATTACGATTACTCAGTGGGAATGCTACTCGGAGCAGGCACCTTCGGACAGGTCTACCAAGCCAAGAAGGGAAAGCAAGTGTCCACGAAGCACAGAACGAAAAGGAAGCAGGACATGTCTGACACGGATATGGACGTGGAATATGCGGTCAAGACAGAGAAGAGGAACACTGCATGTGGTTCGCTCATGGTGCGTTATTGTAGAAAGACATAGTTCGTGAAGCTAATTCCAGGCGGAAATCTATGTTCTCATGGAAGTCTCAGCTCATAGCCACGAAAACAGAAACCAGATTGTCCAGTTCATTGATAAAGGTATGTGAGTTTTAGTTTTCGAAACTTCAGAATAGTGTGATTCTAGGTCGCACTGAGAACTTCGATTTCATGGTCATGTCTCTGGTCGGAAAATCTCTGTCCACAGTGCAACGTTTCACGACCACCAAGCTCAAGTAACATGTGAAGCTCTGTCTGAAGTGATCTATTCGATTTCAGTTCCTTCTCTGCCATGTACCTCACTATTCAATCGTTCAACGCCATTCATCAGCTGCACCAGTGTGGATTCATTCACAGGTCAAATTAGCTGTACAGAACATTTTTAGCGAACTGTTTTAGAGACGTCAAGCCTGGAAACTTTGCGATTGGAAATGCACCAAAGGAGAGGGTGGTGTTCGTTCTCGACTTTGGCATGGCCCTGACGAGCTTCGATGACGATGGAAAAGTCATTCCTCGAAACGGAAAAGAGAAGAGCTTCCTCGGAACCATGCGGTATTGGTAATGTGGGAGGCTTCGTTATAGATACGGCTTAGATACGCTCCGCGCGCCGCCCACGAAATGAACATGCAACATCCTCGCGACGACATCGAGTCTTGGCTCTACATGAACATCGAGGTATGATGCTCAACAGGAACATGCAATGTGTCAACCGACATCCATATTTTTCCACTCAGATGTTCCAAAAGCTGCCCTGGAAAGGCAACATGGACAGAAACGTTGTTATGCAAGGAAAATGCGATATGATGGAGGGAAAGTGTGAGTATCGAAATATTGAGGCATTCAGATAATTCTGAATTATAGACTGGCAGAAAATGGAAAGCGAAGGACTTCCGATCGCATTCCAAGCTCTCATCAAGTTAGTAACCGGATAAGATATTCATGCATCGCATTGTTCAGACTGATTGTTGAAATGAATCCGCACGATGTGCCCGACTACCGAAAGCTGATGCATATCATGATGGGAGCCGAGTGCGATTACAACGTAAGTTAACAATCATAGTATAGTCCGCAAAGCTACTGTTCAGTTGGATCTCGATTGGGTGTCGAAAACCACCAAACTTCACGAGCAGAAACAGTACGAGGTTCGTAGAATCGAGAGAGAGAGGGGGGGGGGGGGAATTTAACATTTGCATACTGGGATGTTCAGGCGCAGACTACTCGTGCGACCTCTAGGGATATCAAGGCAATGGCGGCCAGTTTCGCATCTCAGAAGAAAAACTAGAGACACCTCTCCCACTAACATCACACATAACACTTAAAATTCTTAAACTTAATCTTACTCAGTTTTAAACTCGTTTCGGTGTCACTTTGGGGAAAAAATGATGGGCTTATAAGGAAAAGTGATATGTTTGTAGAATAAAGTGATGAAAAAATAACGTCTCTGAACTTGTGTGAAAGTGAAGATGTCGAAAACTCGCTAATACAAATAACATAATTTACCTCACTGGTATGTAATAAATAGTTTACCATGCATACATCGTAAATAACAAGAACTCAAGATCAAGAATCATGCATAACAATCAATAACTGAAGCAATCCCACGTATTCATTTGAAGTTGGCAGTCAACGACTGCAAGAGATCCGAGGGAGAAGTGAACGAGGGTATCGAAGCCACCTGAACCCATTTGTCTCACTTCCTTCTTCCCCCTCTCTCTTTCTCTCCCTCTCTCTCCCCTCTCTCTTTCTCTCCCTCTCTCTCCCAGTCTCTCTTTCCCTCTCTCCCCTCTTCCCTTTCTATCTCCCTCCTACCTGATTGTCTCTTCCAATCGGTCGACGCTGGATCTGCGAAGCGAGAAGCGAGAGGTGAATCTGAACAAAAGCTTACGTCTTTATTGTACAATGAGTCGCTTCCCTTTCTTGTCTCATATCAGCTCTACGACAGCTTTACAGGATAAGCTCATAGGATTAGGGTGGCTCATAGGGTGGCGTTGCGTGGCTCATAGGGTGGCGTTGCGCATTATAACAATCATCCACTCTTCGTACTTGGTACTGTTTTACTCTGACAACCTCCGAAACGCTACAAGGCCAACACGCACTAACATTGTATGTACATGTCCGAATCAGGCTGATAAACAAACAAACAAACAAACAAACAACCAGAACCACGCACCCTCATCTCATCGGCCATCGCCTCCCGTTTGGCGGCGTCTCTCATCGAGAGGCGGAGCTCGCACACACTGTCTCTCTTGTGGACAGAGACGCAGAGGGACACGCGCTCGCGAAGGGAGCGACGGAGCACCTGCAGGGACATCTCTCTCTCTCTCTCTCTCCCTCCCTCTCCCTCCCTCCCTCCCCCTCTCCCCTCACTCACCCCCTCCACACTGGTCCTCTTCTCTCCCTCCTCTTTCCATCCCATCTGTGGCAGGACGAGTCTCAGCATCCGACCGCAGTCGTCGTCGTCCGGACACCCGCATAGACAGTCGACGAGCGAGAGGGGGAGGGGGATCGACGTCGTCTGAAAGCACGAACACTCGCATCTGCATTGCATTCGATTCTAAGATTGACACACTTACTACAGAATATGCTGCAAAACCGTCGTAAATATGTGATATGGTATTTGAACTGAATGAAACTAATAAATTCTCTCTTTTCTCTCCACCCACCGCCTCCTCGACCCGCCGTCCGCTCTTGTTCACCAGTGAGAGCTCGGGTTCGCCGTCGCCCGTCGGCTCAATCGCATCCCAGCTGAAAGCAACCTGTCAGTCACAAAACCCGCTTCAGACCACATCATTAGTCTCATCCAACCTCCAAAATGCACAACCATCTTCAACACGCGATCAAACAATGTTTCGAAGGAGTGGTGTGGTCAGTTTAGGGTCAGTTGGAAACATCGAAACACACAAGGACCTGAACACTGACAACATCCTGTCTGACCTGCTGACGAGCCGGCATCCGAGGGGCACGCGCACTGCCGCCGACTGCTCTCCCCCGAGGTCCATGCAGCATACAAGCTGGCACGAGAGCAGGCGCGGCACCACTTCCTTAAAGCAATCCAACATTCAGTATGAGTATATACAATTGACATAATAAATCATCTTTTTGTAAGTGAAGGAAAAACATCACAACACTGTTTGTAACATGTTTCAACGCAACAATTGCATTACGGAAATGCCGCTACATTGGGTAGACTGTCTGAACTTCACCCGCTGATATCTATCATCTCCAATAAAGATGGCAGTCGGATCTGTCCACAACGAAACCCCAGTTTCATCGCCAACGGTTGTTCATGCCACCCACGGACTCATAGTGGAACAGCGCATGGTCTTGTTCAATTGTCTTCCCCCACTCTCACCTCCTCCACTCCATCCACCAGCAACTCTCCGCTGTACCTATCGCCAGCGCGCAGCGAGGGGAGCGCGAGCGAGCGGGTCAGCACTGAACATCCCTCCCTCCCTCTCTCTCTCTCTCTCTCTCTCTCTCTCTCTCTCCACCCACCCTCTTCTCCATGCATTCCATCTATCGTGCACACCAATGTCCACCCCTCCAGTCTCTTGTCTCCCTCGTTCTTCAGATGCAACAGCAGCAGAATCTCACCGGACGAGAGGAAGCGCGGCTGCAAACGTTCGAATTTTCGATTTTTTGGCGCCAGTTTCTTTTCCATTCTGTCACAAACCTGGTTGCTAAATCCTAATTCGACAAACAATCAGAAGAGAACGTTCGATAAAAACATATGATACATGAAAAAGAGCACGAATGCGGGGACCGCTCTGAGCCCGCGCGGACATGGATTGAATTGAATCGATTTGATTGATTCGAACCCTGAGCCCACCTCAATGCTCAGCCTGAGTGGCGGGTCGGTCCTCTGCGACGCGCACTGTTCCATGGCCGAGCGGAGGGAGAGCGCGAGACGGAGCTGGAAAAAAGAGCAGTATCTATAATCACACCACAATTCGCGTTTCAACTATCACCCCCGTATCACCTAGTTGCATCGGGTTCCGAAGAGATTGACCGAACTACATGCGCAGTGTCGTGATTTTTGTTCAGGTTGGTAGCCTGGTTTCAAATAGACTGCCCGCGCCTGCCTCCTCCCGGAAACCACTGCTCTCTATCTCTCCCCTTCCTTCTATACTCCGCGCCAGAGCGATAGTTTTCGATCTACCTTGCTTGCAGTTCGAAATACGGTGCCATAACCGTCTGCCTCTCTTTTGCGAGCATATGTCTGTACCTCCCTCCTCTATCTCACCGTTCTACCCTTACTCTCCCTCTCCTCTCTTCACCTGCTCGGCGACCGCGTCCAGCCTCTGCTCCTCCTCCACCAGCTGTCGCCTCCGCTCATTCACGTCAACCAGTCGGGGCAGAGTGACTTCGTTCCTACAAGAAACAGTGAAAAAAACGTTAAGAAATCTACAAACTACGTAGGTTGTGCATTCCTTTGATTTAACTTGTTTTATAAAGACATGAACTGCCGTTGATATATCTCAGATCTCAGAATGCTTTCCGATCACAATTCCCTTTAAACGCATAATGCCCGACAGATATGTGGTTCGCACCAATCCACCAACCCATTCTCCGACTTCTCCTGCTCCTCCTCCTCCTTCACCACTGCTCCACTCTCCTCCTCCATCTCCTCTCCCGGCGAGAAAAAGTCCACGTCGAAATCGTCGTCGTCATCCATTCTAGACTTGAAATGGCGCAACACCACACACAACACAGGTATCGCAAGAATTCGAATCTATTTCAGTTCACTAAACGCACACAGGGGAAATAAATAATTTATCGCAAAACGTATCACAGACTGGCGTATTAATAAACTGTAGGAATGGCTTATACAAGAATACAAAATACAATTTTGTACACAAATTACAGTGGAATCGTGTAATCACAAGTGACATGACGTATTTCTCTCCTCTCTCTCTCTCCCTCTCTCTCTCTCTCCCCTCTCTCTCTCTTCATCTCACACCCTCATCCCTACCCTCTCCATATCCCTCTTCACTTCCTCCACTCTCTTCTCCAGCTGGCGAGAGCGACCCGCACTCGACAGCAACTCCGGAATCAGAGACGACAACTAAAACACTTTTCAATAACACAATGCATTTGGAACAGTAACAGCTCGTCAATCGTTGTTCATTGACAAAACAAAAACAATTAAGTAACATTCAATTTCAAACTCGTTATTTGTGGAAACTGTGGTCACAATTCGAGCAGTCCACCACATGACCAAATGTTTCAAAATCATTATACTATCGCGGAAACATTGAAGTATGATTTGTATTCGAAGTACTGCGGAAACTGTGGTCACAGCAGTCCACTCACCTCCCCCTCCTCATACCCCTCCCTCCACGTGACCACGTGTTCGAGGAGTGCGTAGGCGGCGGGAGGATCGGCGAGACACAGCGGGCGGGCGGCAGACAGGGCGAGGGAGGCCTTGGCGAGGAGGGCGGACCTGCAAACAACCACGTCCCTTCGCAGCTCCCTTCGCAACCACACTTAGGGTGTGTCCAGTCTCTTCGAAACAACCCCTTCGTAACACGCTATTTGGTCGTGTTTCAAAGTGAGTTTCGAAGAAACCGACCACAATCACAGACATGCACTGGTGAACTGTGTAATGGATAGAAAGGGTTCGATGGAATTCACATGTTTTGTAACTGATGTTGTGACTTCACAGCGCGTCTCATGTGACAGCGCGGGGGATATGTGAATACTCGCGTCGTCTATAAATTGCCCTGCTACGATTGTTCGAGACCAGTCTGGCAATAAAGACCTTACTGGACCAGTGGTTTCCATCGAGCTGTTATTACTGGTTGGAGACAGCAACGACGACATGCGAAATGTGGCAAACGTGTTCGGAATACATTGCCCACCCACCTGAACTCCTCGCTGCCTCCATAGAGCACGTCGTTGCCCGCCGTGCCCCCGATCCTCGTTCCGTAGTCGACTCGGTCAGCCGCCGACAGAACATGCAGCACATCCACCCAACACAGAGCGCGAGTAGAAGGGGGCAGGTCGGATCTGCAAGGCCACTATACTAAACCTTTGTACATTCCGCTCCAAGTCTGTATCTTGTGTTTTGCGTTATGTCTGCATCTATGGATAAACCATCATCATTATTATTATTCAATATGTCGGAAACATGCTTCATCACATTGCCAACGATACCAATCCACCTGCATCATTAATCGAACATCAATACGTATCACTAGCTTCGCCAATAAAAAGTAGATGATCTGCACAACATCCATTACAACCATGTTTCATGGCATCACTACAACTCAGTGGGAAAACGCCACAGTAATTATTTTTCTGAAAGCGTTATCGTACATATACGCTAATCAACCCTTCAACTCGCCTTCTGCCTCATTCATATTTCAAAAACAGGAGAACAACTCGAACTTTACCGAACCTCCTCCCGGCTAGCCTCCTGCACTCCACACAGTGCACTGACTATTCTCGAATTGTCGTACAGAACACAGTACATCAGCGAACATCACCACGCTTTCCGTCTTTTCTTTAGCTCTCGTAGTGATAAACGCTGTTCTCTCTCTCTCTCTCTCTCTCTCTCTCTCCCCCCCCCTTCGCACCTCCTCTCCAGCACGTTCATCACGCCGTTGCAGTTGTGCAGCGGCTCCCTGTCCGGCGAGTCGGCGACGTGCAGAAGGACAGCGAGAAGGGAACACAGGTGGGAGCTGAACAGGGCCATCATTCAACCAATGCTGATTCATCTTCCAAATAATTAGCTACTCCCAGCTCACACAATTCAACCAATACTGAATATGATTCACGTCTACAATATAACCATACTAGCATGTTTGAGTCAATACGACCAGCGAACCATTTTGCAAATGATTGCAACCCTTACCGGAACGACTCCGCGGGCACTTCGAGCAGGCACTCGAGCGAGAGACGGAGCAGCGCGTCGGTCTGCGAAGAATGGTTCTCTCCGTGTCTCTCCCCCCTCCACTCCCTCTCTCGCTCTCTCCCTCTCTCTCTCCCTCTCTCTCTCCCTCCCTCTCCCCCCCCACCTGTGGCATACTGTTCGCCGCCACCCCCAGTTCCACCGCCTTTACAGCCGCGCGCATTCGAGCGTCCAACTGAAAAACGTTTTAAACATACATCACTCCACCTATTTATGCACGTCATCAGTCCATCAGCACAGATGTCAGATGAAACCAAGAGAAACCCTGATCACTACACCCCAAGTCTGAACTATCTACATTGTCAGCTTTTGCAACTATTGGTGTAGATTGCCATGGTGTAGACTTGCAGCATACAAACATTCCGAAATCCATCTCCCACCCACTCACCCGTCTGACACTAGGAATCGTGACATGCAGATTCGCCAGGACGGCTCGAGTGAAGGCGGCCCGCCTGGCAGACGCCCTTCCCAGGCAGCAGACACGCTGGCCCAGCACGGTCAGAGAGGAGAGCACGAACTGGAAGACAATCATTTGAGTAACGAATCAGAAGAGATTCGGACGATGAACTGAATGATTAGTATTAGTCATCTCAGCCGCACGATTGCAGAGACAAACACAGTCCTTCATTTCAATATTCTGCCATTTTCAGACTTTCAACTGGCTGTTAGGAATGCGTGTGGTGAGCAGTGAGCACTGGGTTGTAGTCAACATTTCGATCTGTCACCCAACGACACGCACCCAAGAACCGAGTCGTCTACTCTACTGGAAGTACATGTGGAGCGATTGGACTTGTCGTGACCAGAGGTCACGCAACTCTAAAATCCTCAGAAATACGTGAACTAGTGTAATAAGAAGACCACTGTTGTGAATTTAAATGGATTCTACATTTAGCGCGCATACTTTGCTAGCCCGACATTTACCAGTCAATTTGCGACACACTAATTTCACTAAATATCGGCTCGCGCAGTGAGTGCGATACGCAGTCAGTTTCGTAAGTGCAGACGAGTGATCAGTGAGACTCATACTCAGACCTACCTAAATTGTCAGACCTGACTAATTTATCGCGAAGACTATGTATCGTGTATGAGACATCTTATGATACAATGCAGAGTACATACTTTAATTGAATACACTTATTACGTGTATGACGTAATATACTCAGACAAGTAATTCGTATTCAGAACTTTCAATGTCTTTCAATGTCTTTCAATAATATCGAAACGTATTGTGTTTAGCCTTATTCTATATTGTGGAAGGAAAACCATATTCTGTGAATTATTGTGGTCGATCGCTCTACTGTCATCGGAGGCTCCGGCTTCATGAAGGACTGTGGATACAAGAAGATGAAGCGACGTTGGAGGACCCGTCAACGACTAGCGCATGAAGAGCATGATGCAGGGCGGCAGGAGACGGCCAGGATAGTGAGTGGCCCTAGTTCCCCATTCTTGTCTGTATATTATTTTCCTTTCCCCTCCACTCTGGTCTCGTGGTAGGGTGTCGTTGTTAACGGTGCAGTCTCCGGTATTGACTGCACCCGTTGTATTCCCTCACTGTCGTCTCCCCCTTTGCAACCTCTCCATTGCGCTGTGCACAACCCCTTCCTCCTTCTCGTGTATCCTCTATTGACATGATTCCCGTAGTTTCTGTGTGTGTTGATCACCTCACCGTTCTGATGCTTAGCCTAGGAATTGTTTATACCCAGGTGATGTGATGGTATGATTTTGTGAGATAAATGAAGACCTGTAAATACTTGGCTTGTGTTTGTATGTTGATGCGACATGGTGCATCGGCCAACACTAAAGCCCGCAGACTACCACTGAACCACAGACATCAACACAGCCAGTATCTTGAACCAGGTTCTGGCAGACTTGAGACATCGTGAATTATTTGTATTTAAATACTTCCTTATAATCTATTATGTGAGACTTTTATTATTGAACGATCGGTGAGTTGCGAGGAAACCGCTACCCAGAGCTGATCTCCGACATGAAGAAGAAGCGGACCTGTCTTCGCCCCAGGATCGACCACCAACCCCGTGCCGCCAAGCTTTCCGTGAGTTTTCATTTTTTTTATTGTTGTACATGGTTTGTCATACTATAGTTACTGTTATACAATGTTGTTTTGATATCTTATAATGACTTATTCAGCGATTATTTATCTGTCGCACAGCCACAATCATGCAATTCAAAATTGAACGCTTTGAACTTGAGGTTCAGCGCATCATCTAGCACCTAGCTTTCGCATCGATACCAATAGAATAACGTGTGCATTGTGACCATATAATGTTTATCATAATATTCCAGAAAGTACGACATGATATTCAATATACCGTATACCTGTAAGACTATACTAAGCGCGCAACTAGCTCAGCATTTTCCGATCAAAAAATTATCGCGCTCTATCTACAGATAGAGCGCGATTATTTTTTTGCTCTATTCGCAATGGCTTTCCGCCGCGCCATCGCGCGGTGTTTCCATCAGCTGTTTTTGATTATTTTCGAAATTCTTTCTGTTTTTGTATGTATTTTTTTTATAATTTGTTATATAATAGGCTCGCACTTAGCTCAGGATTTCCTGTTGAAAACATTTTCGTGGAAGCTTGTTCTGACGCGTCTATTCGAATCAGCTGTTTTTATTTACTGAATGTTTTTGTTGGTTCATATTTCGTATTCATGTTCTATTTCGTGCGAAAAAAAATTACTGACGCTTTTCTTAAAACACACACAATAGCTTACCATGCGTGAATTCCGTTCGTATGTCGCGTTGTTGTATGACTGTTTATTTCATGATCTATATTTGTCGCCTTTGTGTTTTATAATAGTTTTCATTGTGCTTACTTACAACCTACAGTTGTGATTGCGAAGTAGTGTGTTTCAGTTGGATCATGATGGAGCTGGCGCACCGCGTTGATCAAGCCGGTTGCGTTGCGCAAGAAGCTGCGCAGTCATCGCGGGTGTGTGGCGCCAGATTCTGGATGAGGTAAGGACGTAAGGATTGCGATAATCATATTTCATCTAGTTGTGTTTTGATGTAGTATTCGTCATGGTTGCAGATGATGTCGCACCGAGCCCGCGAGACGGGAAGACCGCGTGACAAACATCGCCGCCTCGCCTGCCCGTTCTCTCCACTCTCCACCTTGCACTCTCGCACAGAAAGGGTTTTTAACTTCGCGGTTTTACTTTGTTTAAAGGTGTTTATAACAGTGGTGATTCAACAGCAATATGATGATAGCGATAGCCCTGAAACGTATTTGTTGCAGGTTCTCGTGGATGACAACCCAGCAGCGCGTCTTCATCAAGGACTACTGACATCTCGGACACACACCTAACAACAATCAAATCGTCATGTTCTCTTGTAATCGCTAAATCGAAATAAATATGTTTGCGATGGTTTATGTCTGTTTAACATCATGTATATTCTTGGTTTATGGCATTACTTTTCTTAACGCTGATTCAATGATTGTGCAGTCATGTGCATTGGTGATTATTGAATGAGTTTTGGTATAAACTTTTCAAAACCAAAGATTTTGTGTCATGGTTGTCGGGAGTGGCCGGCTGGCGCGCGCCTGTCTCCATTTCTCTGCCGTCTCTCGTCGTCTAACCTATTTCGTCGCGCTCGGCTCTCTTGCGCGAGAGAGCGAAACTGGTGGGCGAGCCTACTATAGACCATACCGTAATCTGTGTACCATCGCATCCATAGCTTCATTCGACTGAAACACGCATTTCTTATAATTTATATTGCTTCCAGACTCGTTCTGTTATTATCTTATATCATATTATACCATGTCCCTGATCAAATTATAGAATAGCTTTTGCCCAAAGCGTCGATCTTGTTCGGAGAAGGAGGTTCAACGAGCGTCCGTGATGTGAGTCGACGGTGAACAATGGACCGGACATGTTCGGAGGCGAGATTGGATGACTGTGAGCATCAACTTATTGGATAAGAAGCCCAAATGAAACTGTGAGTTCAGGTGCTACTTTTTCCCCTAGACCTAGACAGACCTTTCACGCGCACCTTTTTCTCATTCTTGTTTCGCCTTGGTCGTTTCAATTCAATGTGTTTTTACTTGTACACATCTGATTATCGTTCCACATTCTTAGCCTATTGTTCTAGTCAAGTTATAATCACTCCGTATCGTATGCACTCCTTCAACTTATCACTAGTGAACGCCTTGAACATGTGGTCGCGCAAATTGTAGTTTTTTCATTATGTTTAAAGGTACAGTGGCGCATTATTTTGACCCCCCGTGCCATATTTGATCCATGAAAACGTAAAATAAACAAAAATTGAACGATATGAGGCCGTTAGAGCGTTACCCAGACAATTACCCAAGTCAGTTGGGTATCCGAAAGTTCAAACTTGCGCCATTTAGTAATGGAGCGCTGTAATTCGAAATGTGATTCAAGTTGGTCGCGATAATTTCAAAACGGGCGCGAAACTGCCTGGAACATGTGCAATTATTTTCGAAATGAGCTGTTTTCTTATGTTTATGATGTTTTTTATTTGTTTTATTATGAATAACTCATGTAACACTTTCATTTAGTTGTATGCATCACAATCATGTTAGTGCGGCTTGTTGTATCGCTCGTTTTTGCGTTGGTTTCCGACAATTTCATTGGTATTTCTCCCATGTTTTGTAGTTTTGTATTGTTGCATGTACGTAATTTGTTTGTCAGTTATATATTCGCCACCTATTCAATGTTAATTGAGTGTGATTGCAGTGCCGGTTCGTTGCGTGCTGATTGGAGCTGCGCCGCCTGGCCGCGGAGCGCGAGCAGTGCGCCCTCAGTGCACCCGTCGCTCACCCCTCTTCCCACGTAGTACTCAAGTGAGTGTGTTTCCAGTGTGTAACGTTTGTTTCCTGTGTGTAATGTTCGATGAATGTGTATAATGTTGTTGTTTCTTTATTGATGCATGACGTTTGATATGTTCAATTCCAGCGCGAGTTACTGTGCGTGCTGCCCACCGAGCCGGCCTGCCTCTCCATCTTCAACCGCCTCTCCCCAATCACGTGAGTATAACCTTATGTTTATGTGTTTATAAGTACACCTGCTGTTTAGATTGCGCCGTCACGATGTTCGCTCCGAGCCTCAAGATCTCAAGATCGCCGAGATCCTCAAGATGGAGCAGTATTCGCCAAATGTTTGTTACTACCGTTTTCTGCTTTTTACGTTTGTAAATTGTGTCTCTTGTTATTATGTATATACCAGTATGTTCGACAAGTTTATGTTGACATATAACAGATCGTAATAAATGTAATTGAACGTGCGGCTGGGCATGTCGTGTGGTTGCATGTTGCATTTCGGAAAGGTACGATGTGAAACATATATATTCTGTTCGTTGAAATGCGATGCATTCGCACTGGTATTATTAGCGCTTTCGATAAAAAGAGTGCAAACCCGGCGCGTCTCACACGCTGGCGGCGGCTGGGCTATATAAGCGACGCATGAGAGTCACTTACAGACAGACGAACGGATTCTATGTGAAACATACAATCTCCCTTTTCGTTTGTTCGTGTTGCTTTCGCACCGGTGTTATCAGCGTTTTCTTCATCCATCACCTCGTTGATCTCTATGGCTCAAGTGGTTAGTGAGATGGCTGGTGATCTGAAGGTCGCGGGTTCCAGTCCTCCCTCCCCGTTTTGCGAATATAACTGTTCTTCACACAGCGCAATAATACGCGCGAAATTTGAAAATTTCATTACCCAACGGCTCTACTAAACGCCCCTGTTCCTTTAACATACTAAGTGGTTATGATAGACATGTATAATAATTTGAATACGGTAATACATGTGGCATATTGTACACTGTCTTGCAGCCTAGATACAGTAACCCTGACAGTACTGAATAGACATACCGTAACCCTAACTATGCACGGCAGCATTTTCTTTCAATTAAAATACGTGTTCATGTTCAGACCTATTACCTATTAGACTATAAAAACACATATTGTATGATACAATTTCTAATTAAATTATAGATAAATAATAACACAAACTGTCAACCTTGTTCGACTCGTCGTGCGGATATGAAGGGAAGCGAGCACTCGCTATTCGTGATGTACCCCATCGATGAACAGTGCGCTGGACGCGTACGGATATGTGAACTGGAGGATGATGAGGAGCCTAACAAGGTGATCAAGGTATCCGGAATGGAAGAAGTGAGTTGGCTATTCATATCCCCTTCTACCCAAACATGCAGACTTCATTTCTTGCCTTCTCTCGTTCGATCTATTCCACCTTTCCTAGTCATTGTGTTTTACTTACTCATAGAAACTTGAGTTGCATACCCACGAGTTCAGTGTTGTTGTTCTAGTTGTATTGTTATCACTCTGTTTCGTATTACCCCTGCGTCTCGCTACCAGTGAACGCGTTGAATATGTGGTACAAGCAAATTGCTGTGGTCATATTCATGTGTTTCATACATACTGATTATGTTTCGATCATTAGATATTTGAGACGGAATCTAACTTCAATAATCGTATACTTGAGACTGTTTACATGATCTTTCAGACACTTGTTGAAACGTGTACGTGCGGAGATGTTCACGGTTGCTACCAAGTCTAGCCGTCAGCCGCATTGGTGAAAACAAACTTAAATCAACGTCAAACTCATACACCTATCATTCAATTCTTGTAATACTGCACATTTCAGCCCTTATAGCTACACGCATCGCTCAGCCTACCGTATACCTGAGACTGGCCCACGTCATACTGTCGCGATACGTATCAGATCCTTCATAGATATCGATCAATCAATCAATGACTCGATCACTAATCTTACAATTCAATAAGAAACATCTAGATAATATTGATGGATACACCGATAACATCAAACACTGTCTTCCTTATGTGAGGGGGAGGCACGCTTCGCGTCCTTTCTTGTCACTCAGTCATTACATTGCTGTAGTATTCCAGTAAATTCACTCAACTACTGGGATTTATTGCTCATTGAATGCGTGACAAAATGCGATAATGATACACTCACACTACCTAAGACGTATATACCTAAGACTAGAAGACAATTATAGTTATGTTGTTTGATTTGTTTGATGTTGATGCGACAGGACTGACAATGAACAATCAATCAATCAATCAATCAATCGTTTATCCGGAATCGTTATATCTGATTGATTGATTGTTCAGTGGAAGTGACAATGAACATGAACAATGAATGTGGACAATGACAACAACAATGAACCAACAATGAAACATGGACACTGAATAATGAATAATGTGAACACCCACCTCCAGCACCCCCTCGGCTCCGCGCAACTCTGCCCTGGCGCGCACCAGCCACTCCAAGCAGCGCTCCGGATCAGAGCAGAGGTCGAATCTGAAAAAGAGAGAACACACACACTCTCTACGTTTCACATAACGCACAATAGTCGCTTACTCAACTCGAACCAATTAAAAAGAGAATTGGTTCGAGTGCGAATAAAGAACAAACAATACCTCTAAACCCAATCCACACAATCTATGTTTCCCACGACCAACTACAATAGCGATAATAGTTCACATCTAATGCGGTTTTGCAATTCACCTTCACAAAATACGATACGAAAACGAAATACACCTTTCACATCAATACATGCGTGGAAACAATTGCACAATGCAGAACACAAAATAAGAAAAGAGCTTTGCCCACAACAACCCCCTAGAAGACACTACTCTTCTTGTAAGCAGCTAGCGACTACGCGAGCGCCAGAGCCTTATCGTTAGGTCAGTCTTATTGGCTAGGTCGTTGAATGACTTGAACCTGATGATAAACCAACTCAGACACACTTGCGCTCTTTGATGAAAAGTGAAATCACAACACCCCTGCCCACCTCTGCAGCGCCGCCAGCACTAGTCTGCCATTGCTGGCGCGGGTCTGCTCGGATGGGGAGTCGCCGGAGAGGGAGCACAGACGGGCACTCACGTCAATCACCTGGAGAGACTCCCTCTCTCTCTCTGTCCCTCTCTCTCTCTCTCTCTCTCTCTCTCTCTCTCTCTCTCTTTCTCTCCTTTTCTCCCTCTCTCTCTGTCCCTCCCTCTCTCCTCTCCCCCCCTCTCTCTTTCCCTCCCCCCTCTCCCCCCACCTGGTATGCCATCACAA
>CAWZYM010000278.1:0-67991 GCA_963966185.1 Rhabditoides inermis
TCGTTTCGTTCAGTTCGTTCAGTTCGACATAACCGCAAATGAACACCGCTCGATCACTTGCTTCTTGGCTTAGTGCATGTGCGCTGCGTTGTAGCGCCCAAGCTCTGCGGGTTCGATTCCGGTCACGGCCAAATGTTTTGCTCGTGTAAAAATGAGGAGTTGTGGCAGGTTGTGGCAGAAATAAGTCGCCACTGTTCCTTTAAGGTGTTCTTTGTGCCAGAGTTGTCTTGCCAATTTTTGACTCGATATGTTTTTGTAGTCCACAAGATTTGCGTCTAACATTAGATAAATGTATATAACTTGTTTCAATCATTTGACGTTGCATTGTTGTTCACGTCATATGGATTGCGCACGATTTTATTCATGGCTATACAGTGTATATCAAGTGCGCCGTTTTCAGGGTTATGTTCTGCCACTCGCCCATTCCGCGCAGCGTCCCATTCACTCCAGCCGCCGAGTACAGGAGCAGCTGAATTATCCCACCAGTCCTAGTCTCCCACTAGCCCAAGGTACGAAAGTTGTGTTGCTTTTATTCAAATATTCGAAAATCACCGTGACCCTCTAGCCGTTCGGATACATTTTTTTTTCGCTTATTCATTTACTTATGGGATAATATATTTTGAAATATGGAGGATTTTGATGTATTGTTGTGTTGCAGATGCGTGCTGAGCGTGACGCGAGCGTGGCGCGCGCCGGCGAGAAGAAGACGTCACAGAACGAAACTTGCCGGAATTTCTGCCCTGTCAATGGCACTCCCCTAAATCCCCAATCAATATCATTTGCGGTATCGATAACTGGTATATCATTCTTCACCTATTTGTATGTATTTGTTTTTGTATAGAGTAGAGTTGTGGTTATAAAATTATTGTGAAAAGTGGGGGTAGAAATTGTCAACACTCATCCACGTCGTGCCCCCGAGAGTCTGTTTGCCTGTGCATGCAGACTGCTAAGTTCAAGTGTTGACTATTTTCGAGTCAAGGAATTGTCACCCTTTGACAATACGACAGGCATTATGCCCAACATACCGACTATGCGATTATCGCAAAGAACCAGGACCCGATACATGTCCTACAATGTCCGTTCTGCCAGAAGCTTTGCAGACCGGAGCCTGCTCTCGGAGGAGCTCGAGCGGCACGGAGTGGACGTGGCGATGCTGCAGGAGACCCGAATCGACCGGACGTGCTGCGATTCCTTGCGGTACAAGTACTACAGCGCACTGCCCACTTCCAGGGCGGTGTGCGGGGTGACTGTCGCCATCTCCACCTCCGCCAACGTCAACGTGCTCGCCATCAACCCTCTCTCGCCCCGACTCATCTACGTGGATGCAGAAGTACGAGGAAAGAAGACCCGCATCGTGTCGGCGCATGCGCCAACCGAGGATGCTGAGGAGGTGGAGAAGGACAAGTTCTTTGACGAGCTGGCCAAGATTGTGAGATCGGCCGGCAAGTCAGAACTCGTCCTCGGACTTGACTCGAACAGCCGCGTGGCTGCCGACGCCAGTCCAGCAATGGGCAGGTGGAGGCGTGCTGCCGACTGCACAAGCGACAACTGTCAGCGGATAGCGGATCTGCTAGAGAGTTACGACCTTATCGTCGCGTCGGCCTGGAAGCGCAACCGTCCCTGGCAGCGCGCAACCTGGAGGAAGAACTGCATCGGGAGGCCGCACCAGATCGACTACCTGCTCGTCAAGAAGAGCCAGGCCGGCGCCGTCCTCTCCAGCAAGAGCCTGCCGGACTTCAAATACGACTCGGATCACATCCCCGTGGTTCTTGTCGTGAGTGGATCCGGAATGCGCCGTCGCTCGTTCTACCAGAAAAGACCGCCCCGCCTCGACTCTCGCCTGCTGATCACGGTGACGTGCGCGCGGACTACCGAGGGATAGTGGAGAAGAATCTGCAGGAGAGGCAGAAGAAAGGAGCAACAGATGCTGACTCGTGGACGGCTGCAGTTCAGCAGGCAGCCAAGGAGGCGATTCCAACTCTGAAGGTGGAGAAGAAGCACGATGGAGCGTCAGTGAAGGAATCCTTGTGCTACGCGAGCATGCTGCTGGCGAAGCAGAGAGGAAAGCTGAAGGCCTACCGTCAACTCAAGGCGGAGCTGCGGAGGATTCGGAAGGAGCAGTGGGAGGAGGAATGGATGAGGAGGAGCAAGGAGTTCGAGGACGCTTGGGAAAGACAGGATGCCCGCACGGCATTCTCCCTGCTGAAGCGGTACAGCGGGAAGTGGAGCAGGACGACGCCCGTCATCTCTGACGGCGTGTCACTCGTCACCGGGGAAGCAGCGTGCGCGGTGTGGGCTGGTCACTTCGACCGCCTACTCAACCAGCCGCAATCACAGGCACATTATTGCGAAAATAGGCGAGAGCTGTCATTGAAAAATCGTTGGGCTACGGTGTATTTTGGGTCTATCGATGCTATAGAAGCTCGAACACGCGAGTGGAAAACGAAATAGTGTGCTAGAAACAGTGACAAAACTAAAACTTTATTCACAACAAATTTCCTAACAACTACTGTACTTGTCTTTATACATTCCGATTAAGTGCCGTCAATATCTTAATTCAACAGCGTTTCTAAGTGTAATTTGTATATATGCGGACTAATCAAAGTCGACGAGTTGGTAGTTGTATGTCTCCCACTGATCCGCAATCCAATTCGCGTAGCGTCTGGAAAAAGCTTTAAAATACAGTAACCCTAAAGCTACCGTACCTGATGCAAGTATCGTACAGATGAGCGGCTTCACCGACTATCGGCAGGAGAAGGTAGATGGAGGTGAGGAGACGGAAGAAATACATCATTGGAGTCTGCTCCTGGCTGAAACACGTACAGTAACCACATTCAAGTTACAGTACTCCGTGTACTTACTACAGTATGCCTTCGACCACGAGCGACCCCGCCTGCAGGATCCAGTACTTCATCCAGAACTCGTTCTTCTCCCTCTGCTCCAGGTTCACAGCCGTGATAGAATAGCAGGCGGGGATGATCCAACCCTATAGGTATACGGTAGAGAACAGTACATCTACAGCATCCCTAGGTACCGTACCACAATGAGTGCGAGCATTTTGACGATTCCACTGGTCGCCACGGCGACAATAGCGATGAATATGAGTCACGAGACCATTGCCTCGCGGCGCATTGGGATAGCAGACTCGAGTGAGCGGAACCTGCGGGGAGGGAGGATCTCTCTCTCTCTCTCTCTCTCTCTCTCTCTCTCTCTCTCGCTCTCTCTCTCTCTCTCTCCCTACATCATCTGCAGGTTCTCATTGTTCTGGTCGTACAGAGCATTGCATTGGTCGTACAGAGCGTGCAGAGTGGAAGGAGCCACGTCAAGCCACCTGAATACAATATTTTCACATGTTCAGTGATGTTTCCCCCAACTCACCCATTGATCTGCTGCACCCGCTGCGGTCCCACGCTGCCCGCCGTCGGTACAGCTAAATTTCAATGTACCGTAACCCTACAGTAACCCTCTCGTACCACTCGGTGCGCCCATCATTCCGCGCAGCCATCCGCCCCACGACGCAGCCTGCTGTTGCTGCGGCTGCGACGGCACACGCTTCCGCCGGCGGGTGGTACTGTAAGGTTACTGTTAGGTATACGGTAGCTTACAGTACCTCCATTCTTTGGGCTTGAGCTTGCGCAGACTGCCGCCGGGACGGGGCGAGCGAGTGGGCGTCGTGGCGGGCGCGGTCGCGGAAAGCTGATATCGATCGGTTATCGATTGGTTATCGATCGATACCTGCGAGGGAGTGGCGGGTGCGGACTCGACGGGGGGCATGGGAGCGGAGGGACTCGAGGTGCTCTTCGGTGGTTTCTCCTTGTGCGACGAGGAACTGTCTCGGGTGGAAGGTGTCTGAAAACACGAAGAGTCAAATGGTAACGCATTCGGAAGAGGTGAGCAGTTGGCGGACGAAGAGAGGAGTGAGAGAGAGGAAAGGAGAGAAAGAAAGAGGATTGAGAAATATAAGGATATAGGTACAACAGGAGAGGGAGAAGAGAGGGAGAGATCACCGACAAACTCACGTCAACCATTATCGACCGTGCGGCGCGACGGTGGAAAGAAAAGTGACCACTTCTGAACCCAAACAACCATCATTTCATTTCTCTGAACCTCAAACGTGTCGTCATCATTCTCGCTTTCACGTTCCGCAAACTGACTGAGTGAGACGCAGAATCTAACCGCGGGCGAACCATGCCCACTAAAATTAGAAACGGCAAACTTCGTTAAAACATGTAAGTGTGAACCAATTTATTGACTTGTGTGTTTTGTAAATTTTTTTATGTATAGTTGTTTTTTCACAGTTTGACGATTTTTCTCAAAAAAAAAATGAATTGAAAAAAGCACACTGCTCAAGTTTTTGTTTATATCGTTACCAACTAGTTGAATAGTGTACTCTGACAACACAACAGAATGCTTTCTGGTCAATCATTGATAAAATCATTGTGAATGATCTGAATATGAGTCCGTTATATTTGTGAGATTTCTGTCTGTAAATCTGCATGTTCTGTCTGTGAGTGACAAGAGCGGATCTCCGTAGTGGGCACGCTGCCAATGCCGAGAATGCAGCTCGGAGACATAAGCGCAAATGAACAGCGCCTTGCCACATGCTTTATGGCTCAGTGCATGTGCGCTGCATTGTGGCCCTGACATTCGCGGGTTCGATTCCTGTCGCCGCCAAAATGTTTTGTTCGTGTGAAAATGAGGAGTTATGGCAGGTTGTGGCAGAATTAAGTCGCCACTGTTCCTTTAAGGCGTCGTGAAGGAGTGTGAAAAAGAAATCGATCAGTATCCAGCTTGCTCTTAGTGTTAGATATCTATAATCTATAGCTTGGATGTCGGTCTCCTGACCTGAGTCTCTACACCGCCTCGCACGGTCTGACACTCAGGACTCAGGTCGAACAAGTGTGAGTCGTCAATAGATAGCAGATTGCACAGACCGACAACTTCCGTTTCCTTGGTTCGTGAATTATCAAAAATGTGGAGGAAGGATCTGGAGGCGTCGATAGTATATGCTGCCCACCCACCCCTTAGTGTCATGACACCACGTGCTAGCCCCATAAAGCGTGTGTTGCATCTGGAAAACCATCTGATTATGACAGACCGCGCTCACACTTTAACCGCCGGAGTGGAGACTAGCGCTCTGGCGCGCTGTCGCGCGCCTCCGCACTAGGTATACAAAATAGAAAAATAGTAGAATAGTTCGTCTTGAATGTTTGATAGTTGATTGCTCTCTAATGACTCTTGCGATATTACATACACAAGGGTTGTAGTTGAAGTGTTCAAGTTCTATGTAATTTGCATATGTAGCTTAATTTTTTTGTTTTTGCTAACCATCTCTCCTACTTCTTTTCTACTTATTTTATGTTTCACAGATGTACACCGCCCCATCTCTTTTTCCTCTACACTGTTTGTATAATTTTGCGGTAGTTCCAATGCATCAACGGGGAGCCGAGGTGAGTGCGCTCAGGTTGCCAAGTTGGCGAGTCAGTGGGCGGAGCCTGTGTGATAATGGCGGATCGCGGCGATCGATCCCCATTCTAGGGCTCGCTTTTTGGCCGCCCACCCACCCACTAAAAAGCTCGCATCTATGAGACACACTACCACCCACCCACCCAGTGTGTAATGTCAAGCGGAATAACCTATAAGGACATATGTGGACGCTTTGATGATGATGTGCGATGATTTCAGTTCGCACGGGCGAGGCGAGGATAGGCGCGAGGGGTGGCCGCGCCTGGACGGACTACTCGCAGACGACCGTCGCCCCACCAACCAGCTACCCATAGAGTAGGTAGCCACATACACGGTAGACACACGATAGTTGAATACAAGTAATAGTCGTACAGTGGCTATCAGCAGCCACGTGATTACGGTAGCATGTATTCATTGCGAGTGTCGTATTGTATGTGGTAATATTTCACGTTCAATGACAATAAACGCTGAAATATAGCAAGTGTGATGTGTTTGCGTGCAATTTAATCCTTTCAGCACATCGCACATGGTTGCGTTTTCAGCGGATGCGTCAGCACCTCCACCCCACAAGGCTACAGGAGCGGTCGACTACGCGGGCGATGAACAACGAGCGCCCAACCCTCGAGGGGTCGCCTCGACCGGAACGACCGTCAAACCATTGTACTGTAGCGTGTTGATGCATTGTGGCGACTCAGATAAAGGACCCTTCCCTCCCTGTCTGGTTGAATGCTTGGAACGGGGTAAAATTCGCGTTATACCGTAGCGTAGCGGAGTTATAAGTACTACTTTCCATCCTATCTCCCTCCTCCTCCCCCCCCGCGTCTCTCTCTCTCTCTCTCTCTCTCTCTCTCTCTTTCCTCGACACAGTTCTACTCTCCCCTATCTCTCCTCTGTCTCTCTCTTCTCCCTCTCCCACTGTCTCGCTATCTCATTCTCTCTTTCTTTTTCTCTCTCAGTATTTTATTCTTCTAGAAACAGTATTATATTCTCTATTGTCTACTGTCGTTTTTCTAGAGACAATACTAATACTATGCTCTTGTTTGTCTACTTTTTTACTGTGACAACAACTTTCTAGAGACATTACTATGTTTTCTTCTGTCTACTTCACCTCTCGTCACCTCTTCCACTCTCACTCTCACATCTGCAGTAATCACTATCATTGCGACTTTCGAGAGACAGTTATGTCTACTCTCCCTTCTATAATAATAGGTTTTTTCTATAATAATATAGGGGTACACAGAGAGAAATACAACATGACGAAAAGAGAGTGTAAGCAGCACTTGTCGACGTTGACAGACCCTCGTCGACCCGGTACAACTACGCTTTCCAGAGATCAGTTTTTTAACCTCAGGGCGAATCGAGCGAGCCGATCGAAGATACCGCTGGAGATGCCGACGTTGTCATGGACTAGGACTTCTGCCCCCGGCCCGCTAGCACTGTTGTTCAGGTCGGTTCCACTGTTTTTGAAGTTTCGCAGTTTTCCCCTTCCCCAATCACTAGTGTTGTTCCATGTGCAAATTTTCTGCTGCTAAACGCGCGCTCAGTTCGGAATGAGTTGTATGATTTAGATATGCAATTGAATCAGGCTAAACCTATTGTTTTCGCGATAACCGAAAGTTGGTGCAATGTTGAAGATAATATGAGTATGTACCCCTCAGCAGATTATCCGGCGCGTGTACCCCTCAGCAGATTATCCACAATCAATGCCTCCATACTCACTGCGACTCAAGGCGCTCAATCTGACCACGCTGTGTGAGAGACGCGCACGCTCCGATCTCATTCTTGCGCACAAGATGTACAGGGGCAAAGTGAGCACTAAATTCTCGCAACTGTTCCGTCTCAAACCTTCGGTGCAAATCACCCAGGTTAAGCAGGCATGGGTCTTTTTCGCTGCAAGTCAAAGCGACCCGTTCAACGCTTCTCCACAATTACTACACGTTGCGAGTCGCGCGACACATTAGTTTGCTCACGAAAGCCTATCCTCGCATCTTTTCTCTCAAGCATTCTCTCTTCTGTCGTCGCATTTCGAAGATAGATCTCTATAAGACACTAAAACTCTCCATCTGATTTGTATGGTCGTGTGTCGATCTTGCTGCCAGCCGGGTGAGTTTTCACGACATGAGCCGATGAGATCTACGCACCCACACTATCTGAAACCACGCCACCGCCGACCGATGACTGAACACCGTCGAGCGTTGTCCAAATCGCCTACACCTCTGACCCATGCCACCAGACAAGCTGCCACTTATCACACACCACACCTATACCTGTTATAAGTACCAGCCAACATCCTTTTTTTATATTTTCATCGAGATATTCCTTGATCATTCTGTTCTGTATTATCAGCCTTTGTAGATTGGTTACTTAGGCAAGAGAGAAGTCTCCACTGTCGAAACGTGCCCCGTCCTTCACACGCATGTCTCTTATTGCGTACGCGGTTCGAAAAAAAAAACGGGTTTCGACAACTCGGACAGTCAGAATTCTTGTGACGTACGACCCAGTGGATCACGAGACAAACTCGGCCGCTCGATTTGTCTCGTGGCTCACGAGACAAACTCGGCGGCTTGATTTGTCTCGTGGCTTGTGTTTGGACCAAATTACCGGTTTATTTCTGGTTAACCAGAAATTTGGCGCCCTTTTCAAAACCAGCGTCATTTAAAACCAGAAAAAATTGGCCAGGTCATTGGCCGGACCAGATATTTCTGGTTTTCGGTCGAAAAAACCAGAAATTTCTGGTTCTGGTTTTCATTTGGCCAGTACTGGTTTTGGTTTGGCGGTCGTTCGAGAAATGTGACGTCTCATTGTCATTTAGCCATGAAATGTCCTCATCATACCTCATCTCATTCGAGAATCGAGAAATGATATTGACCGGTCCAAAGAACCAGAGGTACAAACTACAAAACCAGAAATTTCTGGTTTTTTGAAAACCAGAAATTTCTGGTTCTGGTTCTGGTTTGGCCAGATTTCTCAAAACCGGTTTATTTTGGCCGGTCATTTCTCTGGCCAACCAGAAAATAACCGGTCATTGGTTTTATTTTGGCCGGTCATTCGACCAGAAATCTGGTCGATAAATTGGTCCAAACACTACTCGTGGCTCAAGCGACAAACTCGGCGGCTTGATTTGTCTCGTGGCTCAAGCGACAAACTCGGCCGCCCGATTTGTCGCGTCCGCTGTTACACGATTAAATGTTTCTGGCAAAACATCCGCCGCCGGCGGGAATCGAACCAGCGACATTCAGATCTGCGCGCGCGCCATAGACCACTACACCATCCGACCATGTGCGGTGCATGAATGAAAGCGGTCATGAGTGACGAGTGCGCGCAAGCACTCGCAAATGTATCACTCACTCAGAATAAGCAAAATAAGGGAGAACCGAAAAGAAAGAAAGAGAGAAGAGAGAGTGAAAGTGAAAGTGAGAGAGAATGGGGAAACAGTGGGGGAGGTGAACACGATTGAGATATTGACAGCGACTAAGTCGTCACGACTACTACCCTATTTGTCACGAACAAGGCTCTTCGCATATCACTACAAGATTACAAAGAAAGGAAGAAGTGTAGATGTACAAGGAAACAGTTTTAAAGCGAAGACCATTTGAGCTGGCTCATATTGAACTCTCGAAAAGGTTAGGTTATGATTGGTTCTATAGGATTCGGATCAATTCTGATACGTGATGTGTATCACATACTTCGGCCTTTCTGCATGCAGTTCAACTGCTCGGCAAGGGATGTGAGTGAAACTGACTCACCCGGGTAAAGGCGACGCGACAGAGAATCAAGCTCCCGACTGGAAGCTCCGACCAGACCCTTCCCCCCTTGACCCATCCTCTTAGTTTTTGATTACTTCACTTATTAGATGTCCGATTTTCCTCTCATAAATGCTGTTGCGCTGTGTGCAAATTGCGCTGTATGCTGTTGTGTTGTGTCTTGTTGAATGGGGTAAACAACAGTTTTCAAGAAAACGAGGTCTCATTAGATAAATATTCTTCTTCTCGTCATGAGAAGAAATATCGCAATAGTCATTCGATAACAATGTCACATATGATTCATAAGTATATACTACAGACTAAGACTATTAAAGGTATATTGTTTAAGAACTTTGCAATTTGCAATTAAGAGTGTGCTGAAACGTAACGGACATTTTTTTGCAACGGCGTCCGCGAAAAGATCAATTAACCATGTTGGTTAATTTAAAAGAAAAGGTTTAAAATAGCAGCTCGTTCACAATACTGTAATATGCAGATGCGTGACGAGAGGGTTTCAGCGAGCACCAGAATTTATCCTCATGTACCTGACATGATGTAATGACAAACGATTGGGTAGAAACAAAAATTTATTAAAGTTTGCAATTTGTTGCTTGATTCGAAGCACCATCATATTATTCAATATTTCTTTTATAGGAAACACTGTGGTTTCAGCGAGCAACAAAGAGACATGCGGTCTGTTCAAATCATTCATTTGTATCTTTATCTTCATGACAAAGCAACAAACTGCAAACATATTCGAGTTTGTACAAATATAAAATACATTTCGTTCAAAATTTAAACGCTGGCAGTGTGATTGCAATACTGACTATTTGAGTCGTATTCGTGAACCTTTTACAAAAACACCGCTGTAAAAGTTGAAATAGCCATTTCCTATAAGAGTACTTGAAAATTAGCATGTTCAAAATCATACCTGTACGATGCAATACAGTAAAACAACGTGAGACAATTTAAAATCGAGTAAATCGAAAAACATGCGCAAATATAGTATATAGAATTGGACCCCTGAATTTTGTTGATTCATTGAAATAGTGTTAGTAGTTACATTCTGGTGCGTAGTCCATGAAAATTGTCGCATATGCTGTGAATATCGGAATGAGGTAGCCGATTGTAGGAGCAACGATCTGAACTCAAAAGAATACTTAAAGAGAGCGTACCTTCAGAACTGATATACAGGGGCACATTATAAGAATATTTTAACACTTCATACGTAACTCAGAAACTTACAATACGATCGCAGAAACGATCGTGTTTATATATAAATAGTTGAAAACAGCTACATAAACACTCGCCTGCAGGTATATTGTTTTGAGAAACATGTGATGCAATTCAAGAGTCCGTTGACTCATAACGGATTTGCTCGCATTGAGAGTCATCAATGTATGCGGAATGAACACTAAATGAATAACAACATTGTTTTATAGAAAAATTTTGCGAAAACAAAGTCACAAAGTCTCTTCTGTGCATGACTGATAATGAAAAATTTGAAAGTAGTAGCTTTTAATAAAGTAATACCTAATAAATACGTGAGTGTGTGACCGCATTGAACGAGCAAAAATGTGAACCCCGGCGAAACATAAGGATTGAGTTCGCTGTTCGTTTCGTTCAGTTCGTTCAGTTCGACATAACCGCAAATGAACACCGCTCGATCACTTGCTTCTTGGCTTAGTGCATGTGCGCTGCGTTGTAGCGCCCAAGCTCTGCGGGTTCGATTCCGGTCACGGCCAAATGTTTTGCTCGTGTAAAAATGAGGAGTTGTGGCAGGTTGTGGCAGAAATAAGTCGCCACTGTTCCTTTAAGGTGTTCTTTGTGCCAGAGTTGTCTTGCCAATTTTTGACTCGATATGTTTTTGTAGTCCACAAGATTTGCGTCTAACATTAGATAAATGTATATAACTTGTTTCAATCATTTGACGTTGCATTGTTGTTCACGTCATATGGATTGCGCACGATTTTATTCATGGCTATACAGTGTATATCAAGTGCGCCGTTTTCAGGGTTATGTTCTGCCACTCGCCCATTCCGCGCAGCGTCCCATTCACTCCAGCCGCCGAGTACAGGAGCAGCTGAATTATCCCACCAGTCCTAGTCTCCCACTAGCCCAAGGTACGAAAGTTGTGTTGCTTTTATTCAAATATTCGAAAATCACCGTGACCCTCTAGCCGTTCGGATACATTTTTTTTTCGCTTATTCATTTACTTATGGGATAATATATTTTGAAATATGGAGGATTTTGATGTATTGTTGTGTTGCAGATGCGTGCTGAGCGTGACGCGAGCGTGGCGCGCGCCGGCGAGAAGAAGACGTCACAGAACGAAACTTGCCGGAATTTCTGCCCTGTCAATGGCACTCCCCTAAATCCCCAATCAATATCATTTGCGGTATCGATAACTGGTATATCATTCTTCACCTATTTGTATGTATTTGTTTTTGTATAGAGTAGAGTTGTGGTTATAAAATTATTGTGAAAAGTGGGGGTAGAAATTGTCAACACTCATCCACGTCGTGCCCCCGAGAGTCTGTTTGCCTGTGCATGCAGACTGCTAAGTTCAAGTGTTGACTATTTTCGAGTCAAGGAATTGTCACCCTTTGACAATACGACAGGCATTATGCCCAACATACCGACTATGCGATTATCGCAAAGAACCAGGACCCGATACATGTCCTACAATGTCCGTTCTGCCAGAAGCTTTGCAGACCGGAGCCTGCTCTCGGAGGAGCTCGAGCGGCACGGAGTGGACGTGGCGATGCTGCAGGAGACCCGAATCGACCGGACGTGCTGCGATTCCTTGCGGTACAAGTACTACAGCGCACTGCCCACTTCCAGGGCGGTGTGCGGGGTGACTGTCGCCATCTCCACCTCCGCCAACGTCAACGTGCTCGCCATCAACCCTCTCTCGCCCCGACTCATCTACGTGGATGCAGAAGTACGAGGAAAGAAGACCCGCATCGTGTCGGCGCATGCGCCAACCGAGGATGCTGAGGAGGTGGAGAAGGACAAGTTCTTTGACGAGCTGGCCAAGATTGTGAGATCGGCCGGCAAGTCAGAACTCGTCCTCGGACTTGACTCGAACAGCCGCGTGGCTGCCGACGCCAGTCCAGCAATGGGCAGGTGGAGGCGTGCTGCCGACTGCACAAGCGACAACTGTCAGCGGATAGCGGATCTGCTAGAGAGTTACGACCTTATCGTCGCGTCGGCCTGGAAGCGCAACCGTCCCTGGCAGCGCGCAACCTGGAGGAAGAACTGCATCGGGAGGCCGCACCAGATCGACTACCTGCTCGTCAAGAAGAGCCAGGCCGGCGCCGTCCTCTCCAGCAAGAGCCTGCCGGACTTCAAATACGACTCGGATCACATCCCCGTGGTTCTTGTCGTGAGTGGATCCGGAATGCGCCGTCGCTCGTTCTACCAGAAAAGACCGCCCCGCCTCGACTCTCGCCTGCTGATCACGGTGACGTGCGCGCGGACTACCGAGGGATAGTGGAGAAGAATCTGCAGGAGAGGCAGAAGAAAGGAGCAACAGATGCTGACTCGTGGACGGCTGCAGTTCAGCAGGCAGCCAAGGAGGCGATTCCAACTCTGAAGGTGGAGAAGAAGCACGATGGAGCGTCAGTGAAGGAATCCTTGTGCTACGCGAGCATGCTGCTGGCGAAGCAGAGAGGAAAGCTGAAGGCCTACCGTCAACTCAAGGCGGAGCTGCGGAGGATTCGGAAGGAGCAGTGGGAGGAGGAATGGATGAGGAGGAGCAAGGAGTTCGAGGACGCTTGGGAAAGACAGGATGCCCGCACGGCATTCTCCCTGCTGAAGCGGTACAGCGGGAAGTGGAGCAGGACGACGCCCGTCATCTCTGACGGCGTGTCACTCGTCACCGGGGAAGCAGCGTGCGCGGTGTGGGCTGGTCACTTCGACCGCCTACTCAACCAGCCGCAATCACAGGCACATTATTGCGAAAATAGGCGAGAGCTGTCATTGAAAAATCGTTGGGCTACGGTGTATTTTGGGTCTATCGATGCTATAGAAGCTCGAACACGCGAGTGGAAAACGAAATAGTGTGCTAGAAACAGTGACAAAACTAAAACTTTATTCACAACAAATTTCCTAACAACTACTGTACTTGTCTTTATACATTCCGATTAAGTGCCGTCAATATCTTAATTCAACAGCGTTTCTAAGTGTAATTTGTATATATGCGGACTAATCAAAGTCGACGAGTTGGTAGTTGTATGTCTCCCACTGATCCGCAATCCAATTCGCGTAGCGTCTGGAAAAAGCTTTAAAATACAGTAACCCTAAAGCTACCGTACCTGATGCAAGTATCGTACAGATGAGCGGCTTCACCGACTATCGGCAGGAGAAGGTAGATGGAGGTGAGGAGACGGAAGAAATACATCATTGGAGTCTGCTCCTGGCTGAAACACGTACAGTAACCACATTCAAGTTACAGTACTCCGTGTACTTACTACAGTATGCCTTCGACCACGAGCGACCCCGCCTGCAGGATCCAGTACTTCATCCAGAACTCGTTCTTCTCCCTCTGCTCCAGGTTCACAGCCGTGATAGAATAGCAGGCGGGGATGATCCAACCCTATAGGTATACGGTAGAGAACAGTACATCTACAGCATCCCTAGGTACCGTACCACAATGAGTGCGAGCATTTTGACGATTCCACTGGTCGCCACGGCGACAATAGCGATGAATATGAGTCACGAGACCATTGCCTCGCGGCGCATTGGGATAGCAGACTCGAGTGAGCGGAACCTGCGGGGAGGGAGGATCTCTCTCTCTCTCTCTCTCTCTCTCTCTCTCTCTCGCTCTCTCTCTCTCTCTCTCCCTACATCATCTGCAGGTTCTCATTGTTCTGGTCGTACAGAGCATTGCATTGGTCGTACAGAGCGTGCAGAGTGGAAGGAGCCACGTCAAGCCACCTGAATACAATATTTTCACATGTTCAGTGATGTTTCCCCCAACTCACCCATTGATCTGCTGCACCCGCTGCGGTCCCACGCTGCCCGCCGTCGGTACAGCTAAATTTCAATGTACCGTAACCCTACAGTAACCCTCTCGTACCACTCGGTGCGCCCATCATTCCGCGCAGCCATCCGCCCCACGACGCAGCCTGCTGTTGCTGCGGCTGCGACGGCACACGCTTCCGCCGGCGGGTGGTACTGTAAGGTTACTGTTAGGTATACGGTAGCTTACAGTACCTCCATTCTTTGGGCTTGAGCTTGCGCAGACTGCCGCCGGGACGGGGCGAGCGAGTGGGCGTCGTGGCGGGCGCGGTCGCGGAAAGCTGATATCGATCGGTTATCGATTGGTTATCGATCGATACCTGCGAGGGAGTGGCGGGTGCGGACTCGACGGGGGGCATGGGAGCGGAGGGACTCGAGGTGCTCTTCGGTGGTTTCTCCTTGTGCGACGAGGAACTGTCTCGGGTGGAAGGTGTCTGAAAACACGAAGAGTCAAATGGTAACGCATTCGGAAGAGGTGAGCAGTTGGCGGACGAAGAGAGGAGTGAGAGAGAGGAAAGGAGAGAAAGAAAGAGGATTGAGAAATATAAGGATATAGGTACAACAGGAGAGGGAGAAGAGAGGGAGAGATCACCGACAAACTCACGTCAACCATTATCGACCGTGCGGCGCGACGGTGGAAAGAAAAGTGACCACTTCTGAACCCAAACAACCATCATTTCATTTCTCTGAACCTCAAACGTGTCGTCATCATTCTCGCTTTCACGTTCCGCAAACTGACTGAGTGAGACGCAGAATCTAACCGCGGGCGAACCATGCCCACTAAAATTAGAAACGGCAAACTTCGTTAAAACATGTAAGTGTGAACCAATTTATTGACTTGTGTGTTTTGTAAATTTTTTTATGTATAGTTGTTTTTTCACAGTTTGACGATTTTTCTCAAAAAAAAAATGAATTGAAAAAAGCACACTGCTCAAGTTTTTGTTTATATCGTTACCAACTAGTTGAATAGTGTACTCTGACAACACAACAGAATGCTTTCTGGTCAATCATTGATAAAATCATTGTGAATGATCTGAATATGAGTCCGTTATATTTGTGAGATTTCTGTCTGTAAATCTGCATGTTCTGTCTGTGAGTGACAAGAGCGGATCTCCGTAGTGGGCACGCTGCCAATGCCGAGAATGCAGCTCGGAGACATAAGCGCAAATGAACAGCGCCTTGCCACATGCTTTATGGCTCAGTGCATGTGCGCTGCATTGTGGCCCTGACATTCGCGGGTTCGATTCCTGTCGCCGCCAAAATGTTTTGTTCGTGTGAAAATGAGGAGTTATGGCAGGTTGTGGCAGAATTAAGTCGCCACTGTTCCTTTAAGGCGTCGTGAAGGAGTGTGAAAAAGAAATCGATCAGTATCCAGCTTGCTCTTAGTGTTAGATATCTATAATCTATAGCTTGGATGTCGGTCTCCTGACCTGAGTCTCTACACCGCCTCGCACGGTCTGACACTCAGGACTCAGGTCGAACAAGTGTGAGTCGTCAATAGATAGCAGATTGCACAGACCGACAACTTCCGTTTCCTTGGTTCGTGAATTATCAAAAATGTGGAGGAAGGATCTGGAGGCGTCGATAGTATATGCTGCCCACCCACCCCTTAGTGTCATGACACCACGTGCTAGCCCCATAAAGCGTGTGTTGCATCTGGAAAACCATCTGATTATGACAGACCGCGCTCACACTTTAACCGCCGGAGTGGAGACTAGCGCTCTGGCGCGCTGTCGCGCGCCTCCGCACTAGGTATACAAAATAGAAAAATAGTAGAATAGTTCGTCTTGAATGTTTGATAGTTGATTGCTCTCTAATGACTCTTGCGATATTACATACACAAGGGTTGTAGTTGAAGTGTTCAAGTTCTATGTAATTTGCATATGTAGCTTAATTTTTTTGTTTTTGCTAACCATCTCTCCTACTTCTTTTCTACTTATTTTATGTTTCACAGATGTACACCGCCCCATCTCTTTTTCCTCTACACTGTTTGTATAATTTTGCGGTAGTTCCAATGCATCAACGGGGAGCCGAGGTGAGTGCGCTCAGGTTGCCAAGTTGGCGAGTCAGTGGGCGGAGCCTGTGTGATAATGGCGGATCGCGGCGATCGATCCCCATTCTAGGGCTCGCTTTTTGGCCGCCCACCCACCCACTAAAAAGCTCGCATCTATGAGACACACTACCACCCACCCACCCAGTGTGTAATGTCAAGCGGAATAACCTATAAGGACATATGTGGACGCTTTGATGATGATGTGCGATGATTTCAGTTCGCACGGGCGAGGCGAGGATAGGCGCGAGGGGTGGCCGCGCCTGGACGGACTACTCGCAGACGACCGTCGCCCCACCAACCAGCTACCCATAGAGTAGGTAGCCACATACACGGTAGACACACGATAGTTGAATACAAGTAATAGTCGTACAGTGGCTATCAGCAGCCACGTGATTACGGTAGCATGTATTCATTGCGAGTGTCGTATTGTATGTGGTAATATTTCACGTTCAATGACAATAAACGCTGAAATATAGCAAGTGTGATGTGTTTGCGTGCAATTTAATCCTTTCAGCACATCGCACATGGTTGCGTTTTCAGCGGATGCGTCAGCACCTCCACCCCACAAGGCTACAGGAGCGGTCGACTACGCGGGCGATGAACAACGAGCGCCCAACCCTCGAGGGGTCGCCTCGACCGGAACGACCGTCAAACCATTGTACTGTAGCGTGTTGATGCATTGTGGCGACTCAGATAAAGGACCCTTCCCTCCCTGTCTGGTTGAATGCTTGGAACGGGGTAAAATTCGCGTTATACCGTAGCGTAGCGGAGTTATAAGTACTACTTTCCATCCTATCTCCCTCCTCCTCCCCCCCCGCGTCTCTCTCTCTCTCTCTCTCTCTCTCTCTCTCTCTTTCCTCGACACAGTTCTACTCTCCCCTATCTCTCCTCTGTCTCTCTCTTCTCCCTCTCCCACTGTCTCGCTATCTCATTCTCTCTTTCTTTTTCTCTCTCAGTATTTTATTCTTCTAGAAACAGTATTATATTCTCTATTGTCTACTGTCGTTTTTCTAGAGACAATACTAATACTATGCTCTTGTTTGTCTACTTTTTTACTGTGACAACAACTTTCTAGAGACATTACTATGTTTTCTTCTGTCTACTTCACCTCTCGTCACCTCTTCCACTCTCACTCTCACATCTGCAGTAATCACTATCATTGCGACTTTCGAGAGACAGTTATGTCTACTCTCCCTTCTATAATAATAGGTTTTTTCTATAATAATATAGGGGTACACAGAGAGAAATACAACATGACGAAAAGAGAGTGTAAGCAGCACTTGTCGACGTTGACAGACCCTCGTCGACCCGGTACAACTACGCTTTCCAGAGATCAGTTTTTTAACCTCAGGGCGAATCGAGCGAGCCGATCGAAGATACCGCTGGAGATGCCGACGTTGTCATGGACTAGGACTTCTGCCCCCGGCCCGCTAGCACTGTTGTTCAGGTCGGTTCCACTGTTTTTGAAGTTTCGCAGTTTTCCCCTTCCCCAATCACTAGTGTTGTTCCATGTGCAAATTTTCTGCTGCTAAACGCGCGCTCAGTTCGGAATGAGTTGTATGATTTAGATATGCAATTGAATCAGGCTAAACCTATTGTTTTCGCGATAACCGAAAGTTGGTGCAATGTTGAAGATAATATGAGTATGTACCCCTCAGCAGATTATCCGGCGCGTGTACCCCTCAGCAGATTATCCACAATCAATGCCTCCATACTCACTGCGACTCAAGGCGCTCAATCTGACCACGCTGTGTGAGAGACGCGCACGCTCCGATCTCATTCTTGCGCACAAGATGTACAGGGGCAAAGTGAGCACTAAATTCTCGCAACTGTTCCGTCTCAAACCTTCGGTGCAAATCACCCAGGTTAAGCAGGCATGGGTCTTTTTCGCTGCAAGTCAAAGCGACCCGTTCAACGCTTCTCCACAATTACTACACGTTGCGAGTCGCGCGACACATTAGTTTGCTCACGAAAGCCTATCCTCGCATCTTTTCTCTCAAGCATTCTCTCTTCTGTCGTCGCATTTCGAAGATAGATCTCTATAAGACACTAAAACTCTCCATCTGATTTGTATGGTCGTGTGTCGATCTTGCTGCCAGCCGGGTGAGTTTTCACGACATGAGCCGATGAGATCTACGCACCCACACTATCTGAAACCACGCCACCGCCGACCGATGACTGAACACCGTCGAGCGTTGTCCAAATCGCCTACACCTCTGACCCATGCCACCAGACAAGCTGCCACTTATCACACACCACACCTATACCTGTTATAAGTACCAGCCAACATCCTTTTTTTATATTTTCATCGAGATATTCCTTGATCATTCTGTTCTGTATTATCAGCCTTTGTAGATTGGTTACTTAGGCAAGAGAGAAGTCTCCACTGTCGAAACGTGCCCCGTCCTTCACACGCATGTCTCTTATTGCGTACGCGGTTCGAAAAAAAAAACGGGTTTCGACAACTCGGACAGTCAGAATTCTTGTGACGTACGACCCAGTGGATCACGAGACAAACTCGGCCGCTCGATTTGTCTCGTGGCTCACGAGACAAACTCGGCGGCTTGATTTGTCTCGTGGCTTGTGTTTGGACCAAATTACCGGTTTATTTCTGGTTAACCAGAAATTTGGCGCCCTTTTCAAAACCAGCGTCATTTAAAACCAGAAAAAATTGGCCAGGTCATTGGCCGGACCAGATATTTCTGGTTTTCGGTCGAAAAAACCAGAAATTTCTGGTTCTGGTTTTCATTTGGCCAGTACTGGTTTTGGTTTGGCGGTCGTTCGAGAAATGTGACGTCTCATTGTCATTTAGCCATGAAATGTCCTCATCATACCTCATCTCATTCGAGAATCGAGAAATGATATTGACCGGTCCAAAGAACCAGAGGTACAAACTACAAAACCAGAAATTTCTGGTTTTTTGAAAACCAGAAATTTCTGGTTCTGGTTCTGGTTTGGCCAGATTTCTCAAAACCGGTTTATTTTGGCCGGTCATTTCTCTGGCCAACCAGAAAATAACCGGTCATTGGTTTTATTTTGGCCGGTCATTCGACCAGAAATCTGGTCGATAAATTGGTCCAAACACTACTCGTGGCTCAAGCGACAAACTCGGCGGCTTGATTTGTCTCGTGGCTCAAGCGACAAACTCGGCCGCCCGATTTGTCGCGTCCGCTGTTACACGATTAAATGTTTCTGGCAAAACATCCGCCGCCGGCGGGAATCGAACCAGCGACATTCAGATCTGCGCGCGCGCCATAGACCACTACACCATCCGACCATGTGCGGTGCATGAATGAAAGCGGTCATGAGTGACGAGTGCGCGCAAGCACTCGCAAATGTATCACTCACTCAGAATAAGCAAAATAAGGGAGAACCGAAAAGAAAGAAAGAGAGAAGAGAGAGTGAAAGTGAAAGTGAGAGAGAATGGGGAAACAGTGGGGGAGGTGAACACGATTGAGATATTGACAGCGACTAAGTCGTCACGACTACTACCCTATTTGTCACGAACAAGGCTCTTCGCATATCACTACAAGATTACAAAGAAAGGAAGAAGTGTAGATGTACAAGGAAACAGTTTTAAAGCGAAGACCATTTGAGCTGGCTCATATTGAACTCTCGAAAAGGTTAGGTTATGATTGGTTCTATAGGATTCGGATCAATTCTGATACGTGATGTGTATCACATACTGCTTCTCTGACTACGTACTATACGAAGCAGGCGTTCATACTCTGTCGAGCAGGCGTTCATACTATTCAGGAGAACCCTTTCTACAATCGTACACACATACACACTGTCCGTGAGCTGATCAACAAATGCCTATCGCTTCAACCTTCTGGACTATGAAAAATCATACGATTCAGTTGAATTTAACGCTGAAAAATCGAAAATGTCGAACGCTAGAAACCGATTGACACTAACGATACACATCACGTATCAGAGTTGATCCTAATCCTATAGAATCAATCCTAACCTAACCTTTTTTGAGAGTTCAATATGAGCAACGCTACTCGCTACAGCATGTTGCAACGCCTGTGTTGCCGGACCACTCAATATAGGAGAAATTGCGGCAGCACACACTATTAATCACATACCAGGTCAATCAATACGGTAACAATAACGGTATCACCCGAGGGGTGAATGATACCACGGTACGCTGTGAATGATACTGCAAAACGACTTGATGTTTTCGAATAGAGTTCAGCCGTGTCGTTTTCGCATTCGTATCCATCTCGTTTTGAAAATGAGGTTGAGTAGATGTTCAATATCAACACTACTAAATACTTTCATGAGAATTTCAAACACATAGATATTTCGATGAAAAGATGAGTTCTACTCGCTGTCAATATCTCAATCGTGTTCACCTCCCCCACTGTTTCCCCCATTCTCTCTCTCACTCTTCTCTCTCTCTCTTTCTTTCTCTTCGGTTCTCCCTTATTTTGCTTATTCTGAGTGAGTGATACATTTGCGAGTGCTTGCGCGCACTCGTCACTCATGACCGCTTTCATTCATGCACCGCACATGGTCGGATGATCTAGTGGTCTATGGCGCGCGCGCAGATCTGAACGTCGCTGGTTCGATTCCCGCCGGCGGCGGATGTTTTGCCAGAAACATTTAATCGTGTAACAGCGGACGCGACAAATCGGGCGGCCGAGTTTGTCGCTTGAGCCACGAGACAAATCAAGCCGCCGAGTTTGTCTCGTGAGCCACGAGACAAATCAAGCCGCCGAGTTTGTCGCTTGAGCCACGAGACAAATCAAGCCGCCGAGTTTGTCTCGTGAGCCACGAGACAAATCGAGCGGCCGAGTTTGTCTCGTGATCCACTGGGTCGTACGTCACAAGAGTTCTGACTGTCCGAGTTGTCGAAACCCGAATGTTTTTTTTTTGTTTTACGAATCTACACGACAATTCATTTAGTTTTCTATAACCACGCAGTTTGCCCTATTGTACTGAACAATTTGAGCGCACTTCAATTACATACTTGAAAGCACGAAAAAAGTATTTTTAGACGCCTTATACGATGAAAAACCCCTACGAGCCCTCACGCCGCGCCATGCGTTTTTTACGTTTTTATTTATTTATTTATGTTATATATAACTAATTACACATGGCGTATTCTATTTGTATAGTTTCAGTTCGGGTATGATTGTAATGTGTGCGCGGTGCTGTGCTGCGAGGGACTTGAGCTGATGTTCAGCTTCTCCACAAGATTAAACAGGGTAACCACGAATTCGTCTAGTTCAAGGTATGCAAGGTTTATAATATCTGTGTAGGACAGTGGCGACGTATTATGTGTATTTACTATTAGTGCAAGTTTTGGAGAAAAAAAAACTAGTTAAAAAAAACGTCCACTATTACCGCGCATTTCAATAGTGGACGTCTGGGAACAAACCGCGGACATGGTCTGAAACTTGTGAGCAGTGCACGCACCCACCTATCACAATCTTCTTTTCTCTTCCGAGTACACAATTTATGGAATAAGCTGCCTAGTCACATTGTCCTTGTGTCAGACAGAAGCGCATTCAAAGTCGGTGTCACCAAGTTTATAAAGTCTCAAATAAATCAACTGAACATTGTAGATCCAACTAGAATATAGTCATAAACGTGCTCTTGCCATCATTTGTAGAGTGGAGAGGGGAATGAATCAGTGGGAGGGTCTATCCCACCGGCCGCGAACCCCATTCTGGTAAGTGGTATGAAAGGTTTCCTACCCCCGCATACGCTGCTCTAATCAACAGTGTCTGGGGGCAGGAAATCCCTTGGTCTGTCTGCGCATCGTCTGGGCAAGGATCGAGTAGCCTCAGAACCCTGTCGAAACTCCTCTTAGTTCTGTACCGCGCATTTCAACCATATTGTATCGCTACCATAACTATGTATGAATAAAGATATATATATACTAGTGCAATGACATACCGAATACTATCTGTGGGGGTTTGCGTATATTATATATGCCTGTATATATGTCGTATATATGCCTTTTTTTGTTTCGTGTGTTTCTTATATTCGAATGCATTTATGTGTATTGTTTCAGTACGAGTATGACTACGGTCCTGGGATCGCGTGGCGTGACGCGCGGTCAGATCTTCCGCCACTACGAGTTCAAGGAGGAGCAGCGCTTGTACAAGGTAAGCGCGATTGTAATGTATGTATAGAAGAAAGTGTGAACATTATTGGTGAGTATTTTTAGTTCTCATGCAAGCTATATACACATATATCACACATACCGTATACCAGTAGCTGATCACACTGCACTACACGCATTTCCAAATCGCCTTTCTTTCTTGATTTTTTCTCGTTTTCTATTACGATAATTTGGTTGCTATTGCACTGTTTGTTCCTCAAAATTTTTTTATAGGACGACTACCGGAGGAAGGCGCGGGGCGGCGTGATCGGCGACCGGCGGCGAGTACGGGCTGTTCGGCAGGACAAGCAGCGTACCCCCCTTCCCATCATGTTCCTCGTTTTGTTAGTGTATCATTGATTGTTTGATTGATTTGTGTCGATTGATCGTGGTTTATTTCATAAAACGTATTTGGAAAGTGGTCATGAATATCTTGTTGATACTTGTTATAGAATGTTTGGTAAAACCACGTGTTTGAGTGTAACTTTAAATATAAAATGGTTCATATTCTAATAAAAAAACAGTCACTCGGTATGACGAGTGGGCGGGGCTTACGATTGCGCGGCAAATTTGAAAATTTTGTTGCAACTGGTGACGGTAAGTCGCCTCTGTTCCTTTAAAGATGTCTCGCCCACTTCGATTGATTACTGCATATCGCACACCTGGCTCATCGCCACAAATCAAGCTAGCAGGAACAAAACTTATTCATGAAATTCAGTCACTTCTCTTACCTGATACTCATAGTCACATAATTCAAGGAGATTTCAATGCGCCATCGGTCGACTGGAATTCGTTCCGGGCGACTGAGGCGTTTGATCGATCTTTGATGAACTTCGTCTCACTCCACTCCCTTTCTCAAATGGTTCGCCATGCGACGATGGTGAGACGAGTGGGGCGAAGGCTCTCGACATCGTTCTCACTGATTCCATATCGCTTTTCCAATGTGTCCGTGTGATGCCGCGTTTTTCTGTCTGCGATCACTTGCCCGTTGAGTATCGGCTGCGACTCGGGGTGAGTGAGGCCGCCGGAGAGAGGCCGCGTTTCGCATATCGGAGGGCGAATTGGAATGAGATAAACAAAACCATTGCTTGTACTGATTGGACACTTGCCTTTATAGGACTGACATTAGAACAGGCTACCGCGCTTTTCAACCAGCGATAGCAACACCTTATCCACACTCACATTCCCGTTCTGCCCCCGTATAGAAATACTAACCTTCCCAGTCATATTCTCAAATTGAAACGCGCAGCTCTTAAGTATTCGATTAGACAGCCTTCCAGCCGTGCTTCGGACAGAGCACAAAATAAACTACGAAAGGCGTTATTCTCTTAGAACTGCAAACGCGAGGCGAGATTAATCACTGGTAGCAACAAGCGCGCGCTATTTCGGGATGTACGCGCCAAACTGTTCCCTGGTGATGGTGTCGCCTCGCTCTCTCGTGAGGGTCAGTTGATTCACGGGTCGAGGGAGAAGGCGGAGCTGTTCGGAGAGTGCTTTGATGCGATCTTTTCGCAGCGAAGTCCTATCCCTGCGGGTGCGCCTCTTCCTTGTGCTGTCAGTCAGCTCTCCACCATTGAGATTTCGTATGCACATGTACACAAAACTATTTCCAAAGTAGCATCTAAAATGAACACGAGCCCTGACTATATTTCGCATGCCTTTTTGAAAAATACGGTTGATACGATTTTGGTCCCACTCTCTATTCTTTTTTCAATGTCTACTTCCGTATGCAATGTCCCTGAGATTTGGAAACTGGCCTATATAAAACATCTTTATAAAAACGGGGCTCGTGATTATCCACTCAACTACCGGCCTATCAGCCTTATAAGTAGTGTTGCGAAAGTTCTGGAACGCATATGCGTCAAGCAAATTACGGAATTTCTTCAGAGGAATTCGCTTCTCACATCTAGGCAATTTGGCTTTCGCAAGAATAGATCCACAAACGCTCAACTTATTGAGTGTCATACTCACTGGTTAAAACACCTATCTAATGGAATGGTTATCGATTGTATATACTTTGATTTCAAGACGGCATTCGATACTATTAATCACAACTTGCTATACAAAAAGTTGCATTCGCTGAGAATTTGCGGTAACGTATTGGGATGGATTAGAAGTTTCTTGACCGACCGTCGCCAACAAGTAATGGTCGGTGATGAGCTTTCCTCTCCACGGCTTGTCAGCTGTGGTGTACCACAGGGGTTTTGCCTAGGTCCCATACTGTTCAATGTCTATGTTTCATGGAAGTCATGGAAGTCTATATTAATGATATCATCTTCAATCTTCCCGACTATGTTGAGTGTGCGCTTTACGCCGATGATTTGAAAATTTCCTTCGCATTTGATGCGAATGATCCTTCCGCCCAGCATGAATTTCAAGTAGCAATTGATTCAGTCGCATGGTGGTCCCTTCAGTGGGGTTTACAAATATCTACTCAGAAAACACAGATACTGCATATAGGACGTCGTAATCCCAGACATGAGTATTCCGCACACGGCCCAACTCTCGCCCCTGCCGATACTGTCAGGGATTTAGGCGTCTCTATCAGCAGTTCTCTTGTCTTTGACGATCACCATTCCAACATTGTTCAGAATACGCTTCACTCCATAAACGACTTTCTGCGCGTATATCGTACTCGCAATCTCACTGTTCTTAAAGTCGCATACGTAACCTATTTTAGGTGCAAACTTGAGTATTGTACAGAATTATGGAATCCTAAAGAATTGGGGTCTATCATACCCTACCATTTACACCCCATTAGAATAGAATACATTCCTCCTTATCACTGTAGTATATAGGCTTGCGTTGATGCAAGATAAAGGAGTCCCTCGCATGGTCCTATCTTGTACATGGGGGCTCATCGGGTAGTGTAGCTATGAGAGTCGCAGGAGGACCAGAAATGGTGTTGTCCTGAGGCACCACGGATGTACCAAAGGGAATCATACTAAGGCGCGTATGATATGGAGGTCCCGAGGTTCTATTTCTGGTCTAACTCCCTTCTTATTCCCACTGAAATAACTGGTAGTGTGCAGGCCAACACACCGTGATGTTGTTTTATACGTATGTACTTCGATTATTATGCATTGTGATGTTGTGGCGGCATAGATGAAGGTGTAAGCGTGAGCTTAAAAAAACTTTAAAAAAAAAGCTTCGTGATGAGGAAGACGAGATGCCTCAACCGATGGCCCGTGTATGCCTTTATCGATGGTCCGATTAACCTGTTTCGATGGTCCGATTAACCTGTTTCGATGGTCCGATTAACCTGTTTCGATGGTCCGATTAACCTGTTTCGATGGTCCGATTAACCTGTTTCGATGGTCCGATTAACCTGTTTCGATGGTCCGATTAACCTATTTCGATGGTCCGAGTATCTTTTTGTCGAAAGGTACCGACCATTGAGAAGTGCATTTGGAGAAGAAATGCATTGACTGTCAGATTTTTTATTATGCTCACAACCTATGCCACATTTTATGTAGAGAAGCGCACCGGTTGTATACAGAGATGAGATCGGAGATTGGAGATTGGAGTGAAAGGAAAGAGAAAGGAGAGAAGATTGCGGTGGAGGAGAAGAAAATAGAAGAAAAGAGAAAGTAGCGGTGAACTACTTGTGCGAGTAATGCGGGAGCATACATTAAATTTCGATTGTATGGTACGTGTAACGTGTTGCATCATGTGATGAGTTTCGAAGGAGTCGACTCGTTCATGGTATCAGAGTGCACGCTGATAAACACTTACGCTATACGTTTACAACCTGGCGAGATCCTGTTGGGAGGTATCGAAAAGAGATAAGAACGGTGGTTCACTTTCGAGAAGAGTCGAAAAGACAAGTGATAAAATGACAAAGGAATGAAGAGTTTCCTGATTGTGCGGAGATAAGACTGGTTCACTTACATGTTTCACACCGTTGCTAATGATAGAAGATAAGCTTGCCAGAGCCACTAAATACTAGTGGTTGGCAAGTGTACTCGTACTCGGACACCATTCCTTTCAATCGCTTTGTGAAAGAAGTTGAAACTTATGGATCGGCTATGAACTATAGCAAGAAGAGGCTGGCAAGAATACTTCCTCTGTTGTTGAAAGGATATGTGAGACTGGAGTACGATATGCTACCGGAAACGGCTAAGCAGGATTGGAAGACTGTGGTGGACGAATTGAGGATGTGTGCTCAATCGGAGGTGAAGAGATCTTTGAAGTTCGAGGAACTTTGTGAGATGAAACAGCGAGAAGACGAGAGCGTGCTGAGGTTTGCTAGAAGAGTGATTGAAACTGTAGATGAAGCACTTCCAAACATTGAGGCGAGTGATATGGAGAAAATGAAGAAGAATTGCTTCAGTAGAGGATTGAAGAAAGTGTCTTGGCAGAGAAAGTTGTTCGAAATGGAGTTCGACACAGTCAATGTGATGGTCAGGAAAGCCAAGTACTTCGAAGAAGTTGACGCCAGATTCGAAGAGAGTTCGAAGAAAAGCAACGATGTTGAGAAACGGAGGTATGGAAAGACTGGACATGAACGCTTCAAGAATCGTCAGAAAAAGAGAGAGATGAAGGTGGAGAATAGGAAAGCAATGGAGAAAGAAGGAGGTGGAAAACCTGGAGAGGACAGTGGAGAAGAAGACAGTGACGACGACTGCTGATTGGAGACTTCGAAAACGACTACACTTCATTCAAGCATCGACGACATCGACGTTCTTCGTTTGTTTTGTTTCTATTTTTGTTCACAGGCGTTTCATTGTTGTAACTGTCCCCAATTTTTGTATTCGTGTAGGTTTGAGTACATTATCTTCCCATTTAATTTCCAATCAGCGAGGACGCTGAATCAAAAACGCCGATGATATCATACCCTACCATTTACACCCCATTAGAATAGAATACATTCCCCCTTATCACTGTAGTATATAGGCTTGCGTTGATGCAAGATAAAGGAGTCCCTCGCATGGTCCTATCTTGTACATGGGGGCTCATCGGGTAGTGTAGCTATGAGAGTCGCAGGAGGACCAGAAATGGTGTTGTCCTGAGGCACCACGGATGTACCAAAGGGAATCATACGAGGCGCGTATGATAGGTCGGTGAATCTGATTGAGTCGGTACAGAGACATTTTACGCGCCGAATATGTCACCGTGCCGTCTTTTTCTCGCTCACTTATCCCCAACGCCTCCAGCTATTAGATCTCCAACGCTCGAAGAGCGACGCTTAATAAACGATATTGCGTATATTCATAAGGTTATGACTAATCGCACTAGTCTAGAGTATTCTGGCCTCTTCAACATTGTACCTTCCCGGCTTCCCGCCCTTCCCGGTCTCGTGTTTCTCATGGGTGGCGCCTGATTCCTTGCTTTGACACAACTTTAAAGAGCGGCACAGTAGGGTTTTTGCACTATGGAACACACTCCCCAACAACATCATTCAGGCTGAATATGTACAAGAGTACAAGTAATGAACCCAAAACTTAATATTAACTGAAAAAAGAAGCAGTACATAGTTCTATATTACGTCTACAATGACTTCGAGAAAAGTAATAGTAATTTATACGGTTGCATAATAACACGTGAAAAAGAAAAAGTATGATACAACAAAACAAAGTTAAATGAGGAGCCACCGTTTGAAAGCAGCAGGGGAAGCCGCCCCCAGGGGAGCGGCAGACGGGGTCGTTGAGGTAAGACATCTACTATGATACAGCAAAACAAGAGAGAAAGATTTACAGACTCGCAAGTTCCAAACGCGCTCTCTGATTGATAGCCTAAATCTGGGAAGAACGAGCTTGGGAGCACCGAACCTATCAGTCATGAAGAGGAAGAAACTAGATGCGTCAACCTCCACGAAGCCATTAAGTACCTTGTAGAGCATCACGATGTCGTTGATGTGGCAGCGCTTCTCGAGTGACTGTTACTGGAAAACCCCGTTGCGTTGTTCTGGAGACGCATCGAATCCGAGTGACGTTGTGCGCGCGAAGACGACCCGTGTGTAGTAGTTCTGCACGCGCTCGAGTAGTACGATAGACGTCTTGTCCGATGGGTTGAACACACACGTGCCGTACTCCAAGAGTGGTCTCACGTAGGTGGTGTAAATGTTGAGGTGACGAGACGACTGCACGAGAAGAAACTACCTACGATCTGGTCGTCAATCCGGAGACGAGCGTTTAACCTGTACGCGGTGTCCCTACAACGCGTCACCCCCAACAACATCTGGAGCGGAGACGCAACCGATATTCGCAGTCATCCGGATACCACAGGAGAGCGAGTGCAAGCCTACTGTGAGCGCATCTGTTTGGTGTCGCCTCGTCTCGACTAAATCACTTCGTGAAAGGAAACCAGGAGGAGTTATAAAAAGATTACGGGAAAAAAGTATGATACAACAAAACAAAGTTAAATGAGGAGCCACCGTTTGAAAGCAGCAGGGGAAGCCGCCCCCAGGGGAGCGGCAGACGGGGTCGTTGAGGTAAGACATCTACTATGATACAGCAAAACAAGAGAGAAAGATTTACAGACTCGCAAGTTCCAAACGCGCTCTCTGATTGATAGCCTAAATCTGGGAAGAACGAGCTTGGGAGCACCGAACCTATCAGTCATGAAGAGGAAGAAACTAGATGCGTCAACCTCCACGAAGCCATTAAGTACCTTGTAGAGCATCACGATGTCGTTGATGTGGCAGCGCTTCTCGAGTGACTGTTACTGGAAAACCCCGTTGCGTTGTTCTGGAGACGCATCGAATCCGAGTGACGTTGTGCGCGCGAAGACGACCCGTGTGTAGTAGTTCTGCACGCGCTCGAGTAGTACGATAGACGTCTTGTCCGATGGGTTGAACACACACGTGCCGTACTCCAAGAGTGGTCTCACGTAGGTGGTGTAAATGTTGAGGTGACGAGACGACTGCACGAGAAGAAACTACCTACGATCTGGTCGTCAATCCGGAGACGAGCGTTTAACCTGTACGCGGTGTCCCTACAACGCGTCACCCCCAACAACATCTGGAGCGGAGACGCAACCGATATTCGCAGTCATCCGGATACCACAGGAGAGCGAGTGCAAGCCTACTGTGAGCGCATCTGTTTGGTGTCGCCTCGTCTCGACTAAATCACTTCGTGAAAGGAAACCAGGAGGAGTTATAAAAAGATTACGGGCAGATTTGTGAGTGAGGGAGTGTAGAGGAGTGACGTAAAAACCGTTTCTCGAAAGTTGAAGTCTGCGATCCGCAGTGCTCGTTCTTGTAAGGTCTACTCGCCGCAGCCGATTCGCCAGTGACCCGTCTCTTCATCTGACACACTATTTCGCCTGTTTTCTGTCTGACTCTCTCAGATTACGCGCTATTTCGTCGGACTTTCTTTAGCTTATAGCTCCGCGGATATGAGAGATAAAGATCTGAAAATTGGAATCCTGCATCTCGGGACCGAGACCATAGGATCGATGTCACGTTCGGCTAGATAGGAGTAGTGGCTGGCGCGGTAGAGCGATGTATTGACAGACACCATTACAACCAGCGCGGCAGCGCTGGTTGGTTTGTGTTAACCCTAGTCGCGCGCTAGAATCGGCAAAAGGCGATTGAACGAAAGGTTCCTTAGAATCTTTACGAGAACAATGTGATGCTGATAGATGTTATCAGGATGTTAGAAAATGGTTAAGTTTCGATTTTGGTAACGCTAGCTGTTGTAGGAAGCGAGATACGCGCGCGCGCCCCCTGAGGGGCAGGCAATCCCCCGTGTACGGAACGTTTTCTAGGGGGGGGGGGGGGTGGCGCGCACCGGCTGCCCCCAGCAGACAGGAAATGCACAATCCGCACTGCCTGTGGATTGCACTGATATCGTTTAGATCGCGTGCTCTGCCGTGCGCACAGTAGTGTTGTGGTTAGCGATTGCGCCCGTTGAAACACATGGCTCGAGTTCGGTTCCGGCTGGTGGCAAACCTTTTGTAATATATGATTTTACATAGAAATGACATTGGAATTGTAAATTTTCCCATCAGCATTACCAAAACTCTTTTTTTGCAGATTTTATACAATTTTGGACTCAACAAGGTGGGTGAACTGTTGGATTTCTTTAAAAAAAATGTTTTGTGGTTCATGTTAATGTAGATAGATTTATACGAAATCCAATAAAAGTACATTCATTATCTTTTAAAAGGACTTCCGTAAGAGAAGAGTTTGTGTTACTCAACGTAATGCAACAAAAGCTCATGCATTTTATCAATCGAAATAGTACACAAACCTGATCCAATACTTCAACAAGTTAAATATAATCGATCGGATACCGAAATCAATTTCCCGACATACAACATTTGCTCGCATTAGTTTTTATTGCAGAAAGAGCAGGTTTGTTTACTATTTCGATTGATAAAATGCATGAGCTTTTGTTGCATTACGTTGAGTAACACAAACTCTTCTCTTACGGAAGTCCTTTTAAAAGATAATAGGACATTTAGCCAGACCGGCGCAGCGGGCGCTGCGACTGCATCTGGAAAACCATCTGATTATGACAGACCGCGCTCACACTTTAACCGCCAGAGTGGAGACGAGGCCCAGGAAGGAAACGCGCCACATGGGACGAGAAGCTGAAGGAGGATGACATCAAGGTTACCTCGAGAGACAATGCTCCAGATGATCTACGGAGAATCGGTCGAGGAGTGAGTGAGTGAGTGAGTGTATAACGAATGGCAATTTTGACATAATGTATGTGTTCGAACTAAGCAAATTGTATACACTAGAAAAAAGTACTCCTGATTCGAAATTTTAATCAGATCCTATTGCATAACGGTAAAGCGACATCGATGACGCAAGTGTGAGAAATGACAACAATATGAGACATTGCATAATAATATAATCGCATCTTTCGTCTAATATTCCGGCTGTCCGAATTTGTTGGTCAGAAAAGAGAACACACTATAATACCAATTCGTAATCTATGAGACAATTAGTAACCTATGAGAAGAGATGTATTGATATATTGATAAACATGCTATGCACAACATTCCCAAAACAAACAGAAACAGTGACAAAAAAAAACTTTATTCACAACAAATTTCCTAACAACTACTGTCAAATCAAATGCTTTATTCGGTATCGCTATTTCATGATCATATGTTTAGAAAGCATATCCATCGCCCTGGTCTTATGGGTAGCGCCGAGAACAACTACTGTACTTGTCTTTATACATTCCGATTAAGTCCCGTCAATATCTTAATTCAACAGCGTTTCTAAGTGTAATTTGTACTAGCGATGTTTGTAATTTCACTATTTCACGTAACGCACGCTTCTCTCACTTTCTGAAAACAGTCTACTCAATGGTTATTAAACGTTTCGGATCATTCACAGAACTGCTTCATTCACGTAACGCACGCTTCTAGCACCTTCTGACAATGTCTTATGCAATGGTTCGAAGATGAAACGCTTTGGATGCAATCGAAAGAGGAAATTCATACAGTCCGGTATAGCCATAACTTTTTTATAGTGCTATCGGAAAGAAGTGAGCTTGTCTTTAACTCTCATTGATTACGATTACTGTGTGGAATGAAAAGGAATATGGAGCGAGCGAACTTAAAAGACTGTGAAGGCGGGCAGAGCCTTCATCATCTCCGGAGTGAGGACTAAAAGACTGAGACCTGATCGAACCAAGCCGATAGATGAACTGATAGCAGTCTGCTGCGAAGGTGATCCCTACGGGTGTAAACAGAAGGGTTCGCAATCACAGGCACATTATTGCGAAAATAGGCGAGAGCTGTCATTGAAAAATCGTTGGGCTACGGTGTATTTTGGGTCTATCGATGCTATAGAAGCTCGAACACGCGAGTGGAAAACGAAATAGTGTGCTAGAAACAGTGACAAAACTAAAACTTTATTCACAACAAATTTCCTAACAACTACTGTACTTGTCTTTATACATTCCGATTAAGTGCCGTCAATATCTTAATTCAACAGCGTTTCTAAGTGTAATTTGTATATATGCGGACTAATCAAAGTCGACGAGTTGGTAGTTGTATGTCTCCCACTGATCCGCAATCCAATTCGCGTAGCGTCTGGAAAAAGCTTTAAAATACAGTAACCCTAAAGCTACCGTACCTGATGCAAGTATCGTACAGATGAGCGGCTTCACCGACTATCGGCAGGAGAAGGTAGATGGAGGTGAGGAGACGGAAGAAATACATCATTGGAGTCTGCTCCTGGCTGAAACACGTACAGTAACCACATTCAAGTTACAGTACTCCGTGTACTTACTACAGTATGCCTTCGACCACGAGCGACCCCGCCTGCAGGATCCAGTACTTCATCCAGAACTCGTTCTTCTCCCTCTGCTCTAGGTTCACAGCCGTGATAGAATAGCAGGCGGGGATGATCCAGCCCTATAGGTATACGGTAGAGAACAGTACATCTACAGCATCCCTAGGTACCGTACCACAATGAGTGCGAGCATTTTGACGATTCCACTGGTCGCCACGGCGACAATAGCGATGAATATGAGTCACGAGACCATTGCCTCGCGGCGCATTGGGATAGCAGACTCGAGTGAGCGGAACCTGCGGGGAGGGAGGATCTCTCTCTCTCTCTCTCGCTCTCTCTCTCTCTCTCTCTCTCTCTCCCTACATCATCTGCAGGTTCTCATTGTTCTGGTCGTACAGAGCATTGCATTGGTCGTACAGAGCGTGCAGAGTGGAAGGAGCCACGTCAAGCCACCTGAATACAATATTTTCACATGTTCAGTGATGTTTCCCCCAACTCACCCATTGATCTGCTGCACCCGCTGCGGTCCCACGCTGCCCGCCGTCGGTACAGCTAAATTTCAATGTACCGTAACCCTACAGTAACCCTCTCGTACCACTCGGTGCGCCCATCATTCCGCGCAGCCATCCGCCCCACGACGCAGCCTGCTGTTGCTGCGGCTGCGACGGCACACGCTTCCGCCGGCGGGTGGTACTGTAAGGTTACTGTTAGGTATACGGTAGCTTACAGTACCTCCATTCTTTGGGCTTGAGCTTGCGCAGACTGCCGCCGGGACGGGGCGAGCGAGTGGGCGTCGTGGCGGGCGCGGTCGCGGAAAGCTGATATCGATCGGTTATCGATTGGTTATCGATCGATACCTGCGAGGGAGTGGCGGGTGCGGACTCGACGGGGGGCATGGGAGCGGAGGGACTCGAGGTGCTCTTCGGTGGTTTCTCCTTGTGCGACGAGGAACTGTCTCGGGTGGAAGGTGTCTGAAAACACGAAGAGTCAAATGGTAACGCATTCGGAAGAGGTGAGCAGTTGGCGGACGAAGAGAGGAGTGAGAGAGAGGAAAGGAGAGAAAGAAAGAGGATTGAGAAATATAAGGATATAGGTACAACAGGAGAGGGAGAAGAGAGGGAGAGATCACCGACAAACTCACGTCAACCATTATCGACCGTGCGGCGCGACGCTGGAAAGAAAAGTGACCACTTCTGAACCCAAACAACCATCATTTCATTTCTCTGAACCTCAAACGTGTCGTCATCATTCTCGCTTTCACGTTCCGCAAACTGACTGAGTGAGACGCAGAATCTGACCGCGGGCGAACCATGCCCACTAAAATTAGAAACGGCAAATTTCGTTAAAACATGTAAGTGTGAACCAATTTATTGACTTGTGTGTTTTGTAATTTTTTTATGTATAGTTGTTTTTTCACAGTTTGACGATTTTTCTTTAAAAAAATGAATTGAAAAAGCACACTGCTCAAGTTTTTGTTTATATCGTTACCAACTAGTTGAATAGTGTACTCTGACAACACAACAGAATGCTATCTGGTCAATCATTGATAAAATCATTGTGAATGATCTGAATATGAGTCCGTTATATTTGTGAGATTTCTGTCTGTAAATCTGCATGTTCTGTCTGTGAGTGACAAGAGCGGATCTCCGTAGTGGGCACGAGCTATATGGATGCCAGTCTTCATGATGTGGCAGTTTTACTCCCTTGCAACATTCGTCGATTCTCTTACTGTTCTGTGCCATAAAAGGATCGACGACATGATCGACGACATTAAAGGAACAGTGGCGACTTATTTTCGACTTGGAGTGTTATTATAAATCATATTAACCTAATACATTTGCATTTTTTGCGAAAGAACGACGATTCTGCGTTACTTGTTACTTTCGATTCTGCCAATGCCGAGAATGCAGCTCAAAATTCGAATTTCCCGCCAACGCATTTTCCCCCCAAACCTGGGGTCGGAGACATAAGCGCAAATGAACAGCGCCTTGCCACATGCTTTATGGCACAGTGCATGTGCGCTGCATTGTGGCCCTGACATTCGCGGGTTCGATTCCTGTCGCCGCCAAAATGTTTTGTTCGTGTGAAAATGAGGAGTTATGGCAGGTTGTGGCAGAATTAAGTCGCCACTGTTCCTTTAAGGCGTCGTGAAGGAGTGTGAAAAAGAAATCGATCAGTATCCAGCTTGCTCTTAGTGTTAGATATCTATAATCTATAGCTTGGATGTCGGTCTCCTGACCTGAGTCTCTACACCGCCTCGCACGGTCTGACACTCAGGACTCAGGTCGAACAAGTGTGAGTCGTCAATAGATAGCAGATTGCACAGACCGACAACTTCCGTTTCCTTGGTTCGTGAATTATCAAAAATGTGGAGGAAGGATCTGGAGGCGTCGATAGTATATGCTGCCCACCCACCCCTTAGTGTCATGACACCACGTGCTAGCCCCATAAAGCGTGTGTTGCATCTGGAAAACCATCTGATTATGACAGACCGCGCTCACACTTTAACCGCCGGAGTGGAGACGAGGCCCAGGAAGGAAACGCGCCACGTGGTATGAAAGATTAAAGAGAATACCTGTGCTTTTCAAAGTAAACTCGAGATACATTTGTTTCCGAAGTGTTCGGAACAACCGAAATGACCAGTAGATTCATGTTGTTATAGATGTTGGGTTGCTTCAAGTGATGAGATTTGGTTAGCAGGAGTAACAATGCTTTTGATTGTATACGGAGATGAGAAGCCGAGAAGCGAGAGTGAGTAAATGAGTGTGTTTTTTTTTATCAATGATTGACCAGGTAGCATTTTGCTGTGTTGTCAGAGTACACTTTTCAACTAGTTGGTAACGATATAAACAAAAACTTGAACAGTGTGCTTTTTTCAATTCATTTTTTTTGAGAAACATCGTCAGACTGTGAAAAAACAACTATACAGAAAAAATGACAAAACACACAAGTCTATAAATCGGTTCACACTTACATGTTTTAACGAAACTTGCCCTATCTAATTTTAGTGGGCATGGTTCGCCCGCGGTCAGATTCTGCGTCTAAAGACCACGACGCCCCTCTCCACATCCTGCCCGAGTCATCCAGACAGTTCCTCCTCAACTGGAGCTACTACAGGTGAGAGAGAGAGGAAGAGAGAGAGAGAGAGAGAGAGAGAGAGAGAGAGAGAGAAGTGTCAAAACAATACTAGTTGATTGAGACAACACAACAGTGTCCAGATTCGTTTGGCACGGCTGACATTCATTTCATGACGCGCTAAGACGTATCCGAGGTTCCGTAAACGTATCCGTATCCGAGGATGGCGTACAACCGTTTTGTTTCCCATTTCATGCCTCTGCCGCAAAGTAGATGGTATTGATGTCAAAACGTCAAAAAAAAAAACTACGATCATCTTAGGTTCTCACGAATGTTTTCGTGTCATGATTGTGTTTGCGATTCCGAATAGACATTTGATTTGATTGGATATCATGCCTCTATGTTGTAGTGATCGTGAGAGAGAGAGAGAGAGGGAGGGAGAGAGAGAGGGAGAGAGAGAGAGGGAGAGGGAGAAAGAGGGAGAGGGAGATAGAGATAGAGATGGAGAGAGAGATGCTAACCGTTCCTTCGCAGCTCGATGGTGATTTGCGACCTCAATCTCCGCTCAGCGCAGTCGTTTGGCTCCTTCCACCTCATCCGCCTCCTCTTCGATGAGTACATGATGTTTCTCGTCGAGAGTCAGATGGCCGAGGCACACCGGCAGCCCGCCTTCTGCGTCATGGCACTGGTGAGTCATGCGATCATGTTAAATTAAATGACATGTATAAAACTAAATCAATCATGAGAACCTAAGATGGTCGGTTTTGTGCTGATTGAGTGTGATGCAGTGTATGTAGTTTTGTGATTTGTAGGCTTGTAGTGTTCATTTTAGTCGACAAGTATAGACAGGAGCGATGAGTGTTCTCGGGCTGGTTCCGTTCTAGTTCTGCATGGCTTAAAGCAACAGCGGCGACATATTTTCGACTCGGAGTATTATTAAAAATCATATTAACCTGACACATTTGCAGTTTTAGCGAAAGAACGACGATTCTGCGTTACTTTCGATTCTGCAACTGCCGAAAATGCAGCTCAGAATTTGAATTTCCCGCCAACGCTTCACTGCAAAAACTGGGATCGGAGACATAACCGCAAATGAACACCGCTCGATCACTTGCTTCTTGGCTTAGTGCATGTGCGCTGCGTTGTAGCGCCCAAGCTCTGCGGGTTCGATTCCGGTCACGGCCAAATGTTTTGCTCGTGTAAAAATGAGGAGTTGTGGCAGGTTGTGGCAGAAATAAGTCGCCACTGTTCCTTTAAGGTGTTCTTTGTGCCAGAGTTGTCTTGCCAATTTTTGACTCGATATGTTTTTGTAGTCCACAAGATTTGCGTCTAACATTAGATAAATGTATATAACTTGTTTCAATCATTTGACGTTGCATTGTTGTTCACGTCATATGGATTGCGCACGATTTTATTCATGGCTATACAGTGTATATCAAGTGCGCCGTTTTCAGGGTTATGTTCTGCCACTCGCCCATTCCGCGCAGCGTCCCATTCACTCCAGCCGCCGAGTACAGGAGCAGCTGAATTATCCCACCAGTCCTAGTCTCCCACTAGCCCAAGGTACGAAAGTTGTGTTGCTTTTATTCAAATATTCGAAAATCACCGTGACCCTCTAGCCGTTCGGATACTTTTTTTTTTTCGCTTATTCATTTACTTATGGGATAATATATTTTGAAATATGGAGGATTTTGATGTATTGTTGTGTTGCAGATGCGTGCTGAGCGTGACGCGAGCGTGGCGCGCGCCGGCGAGAAGAAGACGTCACAGAACGAAACTTGCCGGAATTTCTGCCTTGTCAATGGCACTCCCCTAAATCCCCAATCAATATCATTTGCGGTATCGATAACTGGTATATCATTCTTCACCTATTTGTATGTATTTGTTTTTGTATAGAGTAGAGTTGTGGTTATAAAATTATTGTGAAAAGTGGGGGTAGAAATTGTCAACACTCACGTCCACGTCTGCCCCTGCCGGCCCCCCTAAATTAGCTATGGCGTGTGTCTGTTTGTTTGTTTGTTTGTCCAGAGGTCTCCAGCTCTATGGCGTGCACCTAGAAACTTCTCCTTATAGGGTTACAGTTGGTTTAGTCCTGTGACGCTCGCGTTTACCTGCCACCTCATTTGCATAATTCCTTATATGGGTTCACTAAGAACTCTGGACTTAGAATCTGAAACTTGTGACATTTCTATATGAACTCTGTCAGTTTTAGACCTAGAGACTTCATACTTGGTACAAGTAACAAGTAAACAACGTCAACATTTTTGGTAAACAACAACAGTAAACAAGTAAACAAATAAGTAAACAACTCCAAATCTCTTTTTAAAGGTATCTAACGTGTACTAGACCAAGTACTCAGTTCATATTTATTGTTTACAAGTCATGTAAACAAGTAAACAAATCTGTAAACAACTCAGAAATGTGTTTTAAAGGTCTCTAACATGTAGTACACAAAATACTAAGTTCGATTTTGTTGTTTATTTGAGATGTAAACAAGTAAACAAATAAGTAAACAACTCCAAATCTCATTCTAAAGGTATCTAACGTGTACTAGACCAAGTACTCAGTTCATATTTATTGTTTACAAGTCATTTAAACAAGTAAACAAATCTGTAAACAACTCAGAAATGTGTTTTAAAGGTCTTCAACGTGTAGTACACAAAACACTAAGTTCGATTTTGTTGTTTATTTGAGATGTAAACAAGTAAACAAATAAGTAAACAACTCCAAATCTCATTCTAAAGGTATCTAACGTGTACTTGACCAAGTACTGAGTTCATATTTATTGTTTACAAATCATGTAAACAAGTAAACAAAAAGGTAAACAACGCTAAATCTCTTCTTAAAAGTGTCTAACGTGTACTAGACCAAGTACTGAGTTCAAAACTATTGTTCACAAGTGAAGTAAACAAGTAAACAAAAAGTAAACAAAGCTCAAACGTTCCATATTCAAGTAGAATCCTGTTAGAGATCTTTTTTACTTATTATCGCAAAAAGGCGAGCGCGCCGAAGGCGCGCGAGCCTTGGCGCGCAATGCGGCGGCGAAGCCGCTGCCACTAGCGGGCCGGAGGCGAGCGAAGCGAGCCTCCGGCCCGCTAGTCCCCCATTGAGACTAATATTTACTATGGTGTGTGTCTGTCATTCTTTCCGGAGAGATAACTCTTTTCAAAATATACCCTATTTGCTGATTTCTTCTAAAAAGTTTCTTCAATACCCGAGAACGCAAAATTCCAAATATCTCGTCAATAGCAATCTTCTTATCATAGTTATCACCTAATCTCTTAACTATGGAGAAAATTTTCAAAATGCTTCAATTCGAACGAAATTTGGTGGGTAGGTGAATCGACCTAGAAAAAATTGACAGCCGCAATACCAGCTGGCTGTGACCTCATCTTCATGCCCAAAAAGGCAAATGTACCCAAAACGGCGATTCACGCTCAATAAAAACGGCAGGCTGAGCGCTGCGTACGCGACGATGCGTCGCGTTTTTGCGGGAAAACAGTTTGAAAATAAATACCAGACATGTCACTAGGAATGCGTACATAAAAAATACTAGTCATGCATTTTGTCATGTCATCCACCTCAACAACTTCGCACCGTGTTATTTTGATATCAAATAGGTAATAAATGAAATTGAACAACGAGAATGATTGTAGTACTTTTTATTTCGAAACAATGTAACTGTAAACAGTAACAAACAAATAACAACATTATCCGATAATAAGATATAGGGTGCAAACAATGGGATGGTTGTGTGGCGTTCGTATTAGGCCTTCTCTTTTTATTGCTCAGGGCAGCCATGGAGGAAGACCTGAAACAATCTTGATCAGAGGGAACAAATATACCTCAAATCAATCAACCAATCAATCAATAGTCAGTCCCACTCACCTCATTGACAGGGATAGTCTCTATCTCCTGCTCCTTCTTCACCTCGTTGCGAGTGCACGCGAATCTCCCTTCCCCCCTTTCCCTCCGAGACAGCGCGACATCGTCTTCCTGAACAATTACATGAACAGGGACAAGGTGAATCAACACTTTCAAAAGTAATCACAGATAAATCAATCAACCAATCAATCAATAGTCAGTCCCACTCACCTCATTAACAGGGATAGTCTCTATCTCCTGCTCCTTCTTCACCTCGTTGCGAGTGCACGCGAATCTCCCTTCCCCCCTTTCCCTCCGAGACAGCGCGACATCGTCTTTCTGAACAATTACATGAACAGGGACAAGGTGAATCAACACTTTCAAAAGTAATCACAGATAAATCAATCAACCAATCAATCAATAGTCAGTCCCACTCACACGTGTGTTGCTTTCTTCCATGTCCATTGATTGGTTCACAGTAGAAATGACCAGCTTCAGAGCATTTCGTTGTTGATCCTCTTGGGTTCGCCTAAGAAAAACTTTACAAAAAGTAATGCACGAAAACCTACCTCGTCTCTATTCTATCAGAGAGCCGTTCATGTTGGACGCGCTTCTCCTCGTTGTACGGATTCAAGCACAGTTCAAGACTTGACCTGGTATATGCCATGGTTAGTTCGTCATCCGGCAGCCGCTGGCGGTCAGAAGAACATACCGAGGTACGCGCTAGACACGATTTCTGAAAGAATGTAAACAACTAATTGGAAATACTTCAAATATTACAAGAAATTCACCTCGAAGGAAGACTGGCAGGTCTCTCCACCGTAAATGAAACAGATGTAGATGGATTCGTTCATATCCATTTCGATATCCACCACAACTACATAGTGTAGAGCGAGTATGAAGAAAATCTATATATATATATTTATTACGAGTTATTTAACTATAAAGAAGTCACTCACGGAACGTCTTCTTGCAAGGAAGGTGCCCAACTCCATCCTTATCTTCCCTTCCGTACCCGTCACCGACACATCCTTATACTCAATGTCCCGCAACTGGATCTCCTGCACAACGTCCCACGCAGCTCTCGTAAGGGTCTGGACACTTGATAAATTAATATCACTCTTTATACATACCTGATGTGTACGGTGTGCCGAACACTCGCGTTTCTCGCCCTCTTCCTCTTCCCCCTCGGATAGTCCGCATGTCGGACAGGCACACTCCTTCATTTATGCCCACTTCATGTAAGTTCAAAAATAATTCCATATAAAAACCAGACTCACATGCAGTGTATCGCTTGTCCAGTCTTTCACTTGAGCGACCCAGAGATCATACTCCTTTACCGTGTCGTTCTCGGGAAAGTAACTACGATCGCATAACACCTTGTTTTTGTCGAGAAACTCGTTCATTTCATGCTGAAAAATGGCATTTATAATATTTAATGTCTGCACTATCACTACAGTACAGCTCGAGTTAGGTGATCCCTGTCCATGGACGTCCATGGACGTCCGGGATTTTGGTGGACGTTTCTGGTGTCTCTCTCTTGACACACTCTCTCGCGTTCCCATCGCCTCCTCCCCACAGGCAATTTATGACCCCTGTTTGAAGGGAATGTGGGCCGTGAGAGAACTGACTTTTCGAAATGAACTTTTCATGAAACCAAACCATTACCATCAATTATGTTTTGTTCTGAGCATCTCGAATATACCATATTTCATAGTGCTCCGATGAAATTCATTACTTACTGCCTTTCAGTACTGACTTCCATTTTCACGTGAGTATTCGAAGCATAACATATAAGATGTATATGTAGTATTGTTCGCATTGTTCGCATTGTTTGTCTTAGTCTACATGTGGTTTGTGGTGACTGATTTTCATCATTTATAATTCCAAGATAATTGGTCCCCCGATAAGACAAGGTCCGTTGTTGCATCCATTCACTCTCATCCGGGCGTCCATGTACGGTGTGGACGTGTCTGGTGCCTCTATTCTATACACACTCTCTCGCTTTCCTCTCGCGACGCGCATCGCACAGGGCTATTCCGCCGATGGCGGTACAGTCGGACGCGACTGCTTGTGTGAAGTCTGAAACGTCACTCGACTTTCTAGAATCTGAAAATTAGGAAATATAAATATTATATTTATCTTTCTCTTATATCCGACATCAAGAATATACCATGGTTCATAGGGCTCCGATGAAATTCACCATTTGATTAGAGCCTCATAATCAGGATGGCAACAGTTCTGGTCCCAGTCTGTCAAGACTGACAAGTCTGACAAACGATCGCAACTCTTCCATCTCTCACTCTTCTACTTCATCGCTCACCCAAGCATTCGACAGGCGTGCCAGTGATCGTGTTCCAACGGATGTGATACTGTATTGCAGGCTGGGACAGTTGTCTCTGCGTTCCGCATCTCCAGTTTGCCACACTCGTACAGCTTTTCAATTATATTCTCATGTTCGAAAAACCAGCTACAATTTCGTTTGCATAGTTTCCGTCTTCTCGAGATGAGCAAAATGATGTCTTATTTTTGTAATTTCGACCATTTTGAACATATCCAAGTAGTGCCAACCGTGCTAATTTCCAGTTGAACTTGAGTGGATTGTGCAAATCCACTCTCGACTCACTCTTTTATGACCCTTTCCCACCGGCAAACGGTCGGGTCTTGGCAGACTGCCATACTAGAGGGGAGGGGCCATAAAGGAGAGAGTCGATGGCGGAATTGCATCATCACTCAAGTTGATCTGGAAATTAGCCCGGGTGGCGATACCTGGATTTGTTCAAAATAGTCCAAATCAAAATTGAAAAACGCCATTTTACTCGTCTCGATGAGAGGAAGCCGATACACGGTCAACTACAGCTGATATCTCAAACACCAAAAAAGTGGGATAGGAGCGAAACGAGAGGAGGCATGGTATGGCAGTCTGCCAAGACCCGACAGTTTGCCGTAGGGGAAGGGTCATAAATGAGTGAGTCGAGAGTGGATTTGCGCAATCCATTCAAGTTCAACTGGAAATCAGCACGGGTGGCACTACCTGAATATGTTCAAAATGGTCGAAGTTACAAAAATAAGACATCATTTTGCTCATCTCGAGAAGACGGAAACAGTGCAAACAAAATTGTAGCTGGTTTCTCGAACATGGAAGAGTTGCGATCGCTTGTCAGACTTGTCAGTCTTGACAGACTGCGACCAAAACTGTTGCCACCCTGACTGTTAGGCTCTATTCAAATAATGAATTTCATCGGAGCCCTATGAACCATGGTATATTCTTGATGTCGATTACAAGAGAAAGATAAATATAATATTTATATTTCCTAATTTTCAGATTCTAGAAAGTCGAGTGACGTTTCAGACTTCACACAAGCAGTTGCGTCCGACTGTACCGCCATCGGCGGAATAGCCCTGTGCGATGCGCGTCGCGAGAGAAAAGCGAGAGAGTGTGTATAGAATAGAGGCACCAGACACGTCCACACCGTACATGGACGCCCGGACGAGAGTGAATGGATGCAACAACGGACCTTGTCTTATCGGGGGACCAATTATCTTGGAATTATAAATGATGAAAATCAGTCACCACAAACCACATGTAGACTAAGACAAACAATGCGAACAATACTACATATACATCGTATATGTTATGCTTTGAATACTCACGTGAAACTGGAAGTCAGTACTGAAAGTCAGTAAGTAATGAATTTCATCGGAGCACTATGAAATATGGTATATTCGAGATGCTCAGAACAAAACATAATTGATGGTAATGGTTTGGTTTCATGAAAAGTTCATTTCGAAAAGTCAGTTCTCTCACTGCCCACATTCCCTTCAAACAGGGGTCATAAATTGCCTGTGGGGAGGAGGCGATGGGAACGCGAGAGAGTGTGTCAAGAGAGAGACACCAGAAACGTCCACCAAAATCCCGGACGTCCATGGACGTCCATGGACAGGGATCACCTAACTCGAGCTGTACTGTACCTGAGGCGCGTTGTGGCGATCGATTCGCTCGTCCACCTCTTGTAGTGGCTGCCGACGTCGTTTTTTTGAAGGAGTAGGCTGCTCCGCCATCTGTTGATATGCACGAAACATTATATACACATACCATAAGTAAGATATTTAAGCGTTAGTAACGCATGGAAAAATTTGTTTAAAAAGACAACTTTTACACTCACAATTTTTATTGAACCAGGGTTAACAGACAACATACCTTTCAAAAAAGGAAATAACTTTGATCAACAAACAAAAATATACAAACTCTATTTGACTCAACAAAAAGTGTACACGTAGACTACGTATTTCTTGTTAGTACATACCCTCTAGCGCATCACCGCGTGCTGCTCAATCACATCTGTAATAGATCTCAGCACCCCAGTCAGGAGGTCGGCGTGAAGCGAAGACGCTGCTCCGATGTGCTGACTCTGCTGCCGAGGGGTCCGGTGGCTGGGGGGCGCCCTCGCAATCCACGAATCGGAGAAAGATCTGAATTGATGTTCACACACAACATCAACAATCGCAGTAAAGTCGATAAGTTGGCAAAATAATACGTACCGGCGTACGGCGGAATCACGCGCAAAACCCAAATCGCCAGAGCCTGCGGCGTCAGAAGTTCTGAAATCTTTGAGTGAATGTTTTTATAAAAGTTGTATAACAAATGATAAAGGTACAAAAAGGTACCTTCTCCATATATCTCCGCGGACCGGGGGGCGGTTGGTCCACGCCTCCCTCCTGGACTCCATCCGATTGTCACGCCATGAATTCTTCAGTCTCTTGTTGTTAGGCTCCTCTCGTCCGCTGTACTGTCCTTTCCTCTTCCTGTCAACATCCTCCTTGCGGCTCTTCTTGTCGTATGAGTCCCTGCTCCTGCTCCTTCCTCTTTTCTTCTCGTGCGTAGACTTGGAGGTTCTCTCGCGCTTTTTTTCCTCCCTGCCCCGATCCCTGCTCCTGCTCCTGCTCTTGCTCCTGTACCGTATAGGAGAGTGCCGAGGCATCCTATATTGTAAGATGAGCCACGTCAGACAAAAAAGAGATATTTAAACGTTTCTTGACGTTTGATGAAGAATTATGAGAAATATGAATACATAACATAAAAAGGTTTATTAATTATACAAAATAGTTATATTACACAAAAACGATAAGCTCCACAATTGTTTCTAGAAACATTTACACAAAAAAACGAAATCGCGACAAATTCCACATACACAGTTCACAGTTTGAAAAATTATAACATCTACATTGTCGAATAGAACTCTACGAGCATACTTGTGACCGATGACCAGTTTACTTTTTGGCTGACTTCACACTGACCTCGCATATTCGCAATACAATCGAAAACCAATATAGAGAAAACACAAGAATGAGAGGTAAATACGAGATGAGAAGAGAATGGGAGAGATGAGATAGAGAAAAGGGGAGCACACTCAAAGTACCGTAACCCACGTCTCCGAAGCTGTAGAGTTGGCCGGAGTAGAGTTGGCCGGAGACATCACCTACAACACACACAATTAGTAAAAAAAGAAAAAAACCTGGCGGTTTCCGGTCTCAGTTCTGACACGATACCACGAAAACAAAAACCTTGACTCGAGTCACCGTCCTCGTGAGACGAAACAACCCATCCTCTCTCTCCCCCCCTCCCTCTCCCTCGACTAACCGTCCTCGTGGTCCTTCTCCCTTTCTGCTTCCTCCTTCTCCCTCTTCTTTAGTTGTCAGACTCGTTGACTCCACTGTCTGCCTGAAAACAAAACAAATAATTATATCAATAAATGTGTTTGTGTAAGTAACGTCTCACCCCAAACAGGTAACCATAAGTAGCGTCTATTCCCTCCCAAGTCTCCTCCACTTCTGACTCCCACTCGGTCGTCATGTCAAACTCTCTGTTCTTCAGGGCGTGCTCCTTGAGTATGGCCTCCCACTTGGCCACCTCGCTCTTCACGTTGCGGTATTGAACCAGCATTCTGTTCACATCCGCGTGGATATGCTCAATGACTTGCTCAGACAGCATGCCCCACCATCCATTCTCAGATGCGAACTCCAGGACATGGGAAGAAACGATGTGAAATTTTGGAGTGAGTGACAGCGAGGGATCTGCTTTGGCAATGTTTGTGAAGAAGTCGCGAATCGACTCGTCAAGTTCACCATATCTGACATGAGTCATGCGACCACCAAAACACGACTTCTGAATACCCCTCAAGGCGTGCATGGCCAGCTTCAGGTGTTGTAGGGCCGAAGTGCCCTGGTCGTTCGGAAACACCGCATCAATGTTCACCTCTTTTACAAACGCCTTGGTTTGATTGCCTGTTAGGCGCTGATGCCAGCTCGAAGGATCCGCACCCACTGCCGCCAATCGTGACTCGAGCTCCGCCGTCTTATCCCCGCCGCCGTTCTTGAACACGCAGTCTAACTTCGAGAGATCCTGCTCCGCATCCACCTTATCCGCACGAAGACGACCCAGAACCATTTCCCATTCATCGCACTGTCTCTGCTTGTCACGTAACAAATCCTCGATTGTTTTCGAACGAGAACAGAGATGAACATAATTGGGATCTTTGATGTCACGTATCACCTTGTGATTATGTACGTAGTCACAACAAGCGTGTACCCAGCACGCACCACCATCATAACTGGAACATCCACGGGAGCAAGCAATCAATGTACAACCAAGGATAGAGATTCCACCGAACGCACGATCGCGAGCCAAACAATACTCGCCATAAGAAAATAGAGTCTCTTGTTCATCGTCTGCTGGTGGAGAGATCCGCTTCTCAGAAATGGCAACAGCACAAGCTATGCCCGCCTTCAAATCTCCAATCTCTGCTGCGATAACCTCAATCTCATTCCCCTTTTCCTTTATCTTCTCATTCCATTCTCTCCGCAACTGCCGCACCTTGTTGTTTCGCTCTTTGGAGTTGCTCTCGCTCACAGCAGGAAGGCCAACAGCTGCCGCGTCTGCTGTTTTGGCGATACCATACGCCGACTCAAGCATGCAATCAGCCAAGCCCATAACCAGGTGGAGAGAGGGCGGAATGACACGAGCAAGTGGAACCTTGAACAATGGAGGCTTGTTCCAGCTGTACCTCGCGGTCATCTCTCGCTCGCCACGCAGAGGGAAGTGCTCATTCCACTGCTGCACCGTCATAGCCTTTCCACGGATACAATAAAGACAAGAATGGGTGCTGGAACAACCTTTGTGTCCACATACAGTGCACAGAAACTTGAGATCTCCACCGAGATACCATTTCACGCGATACTGCTGAGGGACTCCACGAACAACGACGTCAACAGATGTAATCGCGTTCACCTGCGCAATCATCCCATTGAAACCTCCGAGATGAGCCTGGATGTTCTCGTACGTCTCCTCATCAGTGAAACATCCGATGACAGTGGCATTCGCCGGACTATTCGTCCCACCCTTCAAACAAGGAACTACAACAAACTTGGAGCTCTCCCCTCCTTTGTCCCCGAAGAGACCAATCTCCACTTCTCCATCATCCGTCACACTGGCTCGATCGCGAGAAAACAGATCAGAGAAGCGCTGGTTGAGGACAGACTGAATGTTTTCCAGCCACATGACAACAATCTCCTTCGGCCCCTTCTTCGAGTTCACCGTCTTCTTCTCGACAGAGTACTGCCACTCAGACACCAAGTTCTGGCGAAGCTTCAAGACGGAATGGGTGGGAGCGAACCAATCATTCAACCCACTGGTGCGTAGCCAACGCTTCATACTAGATCGACGGTACTGAGTGATTCCATTAGCCAAACAGAAGAGCAGATCTTGCTCTGGAGAGAGGGGACGAGATGATGTTAGAACGGAAATGTCAAACTCCGATGCTACTCTCCGCACAATCTCACAAGTATCCTTCTCACCTCCTCCAACCGCGCGAATCTTCTCCGACACACTCAATACGCGGCTACGCTGAGTCTGCGACCCCATTCCGAGAAACGGCGCCAACTTCCTCTTCTTCGCCGCAGCACGAGTAGTCGAAGAGGAGGAGACCAGCTCTGCACGTTGGAGATCATGAAGCTGCTCCAGCGTGGAAAATTTCACGTCCGAAAGATTCTTCGACATCTTCTCCACGGAATTTAACGGCAGTGAACTTCCTCCCCTCAGTACCAACTCTTTCACGCCGGAAATATCACATCGCACACTGCCGAGCCAAGTAAGGATCTTATCGGAAGCCTCCTTGGGAACAAATCGAGACACCGCGGAAAATCGATCGAGAACACGCGCGAGGTCCATGTCGCATCGATCTAACTCAGCGATAATTTCGACTCCTCCGGTGGGATTCGTCTTGGGCACAGTGACTTGAACGAAGGGAGAAGCGGGAAGGAAAGCAGTACTCGACGACGTAGTCACACTGGAACCATTCATCGTCAAACGCGGATCAACGAGTGGAGATCGAGCCACGCCAAGTGTGCGCTTGATAGGGATCCAACGAACTGCCGTCGATGTGGATGCCAAACACTGAGGACTCCGAATGTTATAGAGAGGGACGTTGGGTACGCTGTTCATGGCGAGAGTCTGAGATGCCACAGGAGGTGAGACGTCACGAGCCGACAATGAAGAGACGAACGGAGAAAGCGAATGGGATGCGGCAACACATGCTGGACGAGTGTTGGACTGGACAACGTCTTGAGCCTCACTAGTAACCACCTTTCTCGAGACAGAAGACAGATACGGAGAGAGAATATCAACATTGTGTCTAAAACGCAAAAAATAATAATTAAGTGATAGTTGAAATAATAAAAAAAAACCCCAAAACACACAGTTCCATCCCCACAACATGTATTCCCATCTGAATTCACTCACTTCCACGCATCCATTCGACGCCTCCACTCCTCCGGCGAATGCGGGCGCGCACAGACGGGAGACCCCTGTTCAGCGTTCTGCATAGAGTACCTGAAACCAACGAACCTTATCACAAAATAAGGTAGGAGAAAATAGAAGTGGTAGTTGTTAAAAACACGCATCTCTCGACAACTCTCACTAATATCAACACAAAAGTGTACACAACACGAAAAGAAAAAAACAACAAACCCAAAAATTGGCAGCGATTCAGTACATCATGAATGATAAAAACATTAACATTATCATGACTCACTTTGTTTCGTTCTTGTCGAATCCTGCAGCTCGTATTTCTTTCCATAAGTGATGTCGATCAAGAGCCTGCAACACTTTAGTTAATCAACAAAACCAACACTTAATTTGAATTTCGTATGTTCTGACATGTATTAAAAAATCATTCATTCAAATAATTTGTGACGAACAGAGTATCTAACACATCCAAAGCTATGATACATAGAATTTTGAAACAAAAACACACTATGAATTGTGGGAAAAACCAACCTTTCCATTCTTTCCGAGAGTAGCTCCGCAGATAGCACAAGTCACTTTATGTGGTCCACAACCTTGTGGCTCCACCGCCATCTGAAATCATAAAAATAAAATTTGTAAACAAAACGAAATGAAACAAACCAACAAACAACAACAAAACCAACCATGACATCAACATTCTGCTCGAAATGACGTCATAGCACACGGCGGTCGGACGACGGCACTGCGGAGCGGGGGCGGAGCCTATGGCAAAGGGTGCACAATTGCACGTTAAAAATAGAATTGTGATGTAATTATGAATAATGCGGAAAAATAAATACGTTTTGTTTATAAATTGTGTTTGTGTTATGGATCGGTACTGCTTTATTTTTTTAATGACGCATAAACAATAATAAACACAAATATTAAAGAATCATGCCTCGACGGGTGGCCGGATCAAGCTTTATGGGCAGAAGGTAAGTCCTATATTATTGAAAACGTATTTTGCAATGAAACGTTCAGTGCACGGTCCGTGAAAGCGAACACTGGTTACGCACGAAACAAGGCCGCAAAGAAAGCTGCGCTGAAGGCGAAGAAGCAGGAAGAGCAGTCTCCCCCGAACGACAACCAGCAATTCTCCGATGGCGAGATGGAAATCGATCCTGGCATGGACATGGACCCTCTCCCTCAAGCCCCAGCACAACGAGGTGGAAATATTTATCATCAGTATGAATCAAACAAATTATTTAAACAGATGTGGAACGGCTTGTCCGCACGACGAGCCTTCCTCAACCACGGAGAGTATGCTCAGACCCGACGCCACCTCATCGCGAACAGGCTGTACGGCACAGACGTGGTTCGTCGCTGCCGCCTCTTCCTCTCCTCCCCGCATCGTCACTGTCGCCGGCAACAGCCTTCTCCATCCCTTTGCGCAGCGAGGTCGACCTGAACAAGTACTCAATGACATGGGTACAGGAGGATGCAGCATGTGACAACGACAACTATGATCCTTCTTTGGATATCCCTCTCTCCACTCCCCACCACTCACCTCGGTCAGACTGGGCTTCTGTGTTCGGAGACTTCTCCCTGGACGACGATCATGATGAAGATGAGGGAGCCGATACTGCGGCCTCTCCATCACTGCCCGCTCCACTACTCGCTCACGCCGCTCAACCAGCCCACAGCGCATCCCAGTCCCTCCCTCTCCTGAAAGGTCTGACTTTGTTTTCATTATATCATCCATTTCATCCTATTACAGACTCTGCGCGAATTTCGTCCCAGACTCTGCAGAAACTCATCATACCCGTAAGCTCATTCAGACACTGATATATTATATAATTCGTACATTACAGTCTGACAATGGACGGAACAAGATCATGTATCTTCGCAACGAAAACTACCACAAGGTCTATCCTCACATCGAAGTACCGTACCACAGATCTACCCGTCCATTCGACAAGGTGGACAACAAGACAGCAAGGTCAGTTTATATTTCTCCAAAATTAAAGTAAAATGTACCTTCAGTCGTTGGGTTGATGAGGGGCTGGACATCCTATTCGACATCTGGAACGTCGACAAGGCAGATGAAGACGCGGCCACCGACCGTCTGATTCACGCTCTTCTCAAGCGGAGACCTGAAACAGTGGAAAAGTTGAAGGGGGCATTTGGGACGATACAGCGCGTGGACCCAGGTTAGCATTAGTTATCCACATACATTCGATCAACAAAAGTTTTACTTGTAGATCAGCAAGTTGCGCTTTTCGTGAAGTACAACTTGTCCGACAGAGAAGCCGATTCGATGCGCAAGGATTTCGAGACTGTGATGCGCGTCCCTCCCCTCAGTATTTTCCACTCGAAGGCAGTCTACGTGGCCAAGAAACGGGAGATGTCACTTGGGGCCGAATACGAATCGGGCCGAGTGGTGATCGCTGAACAAGGTACGCTTACCAGTGGGTGACGGTAGACGGGATCGGGAAGAACGGTTATCGCTCCCGGGCACGGAGTAACCTGAAACAAAGATACAATTCAACTAAATACATTTTAGGCAGTACGGAGGAGCGCACTCTTCCGTGTACTCGAATCACGAACATCGGCGAAGTCGTCTCCAACTTGGCCAACATGCTCGATCTACAGATCGGAGGCGACTTTCCCAACGAGCTCATCGGCCGCGTCGGAGTCGACAGTGGGGGAGGGACTACCAAACTGTGCTTCAGCTTCGGAAATCTCAAGACCGATGTGAATAGCCATTTCAACTGGCAGATCCTATCCTCCTACGTAGGACTCGACGACTACCTCAACCTCCACTCCGCCTTCCCTACCACATGTGAGCAACTCAACGAGCTCAACGAGATCAACTACAAGGGAACCTTGCTACCGCTGCGCCTTCTCCTGCTCGGAGACAACAAGAGCATCAGCGCTATGCAAGGACACGCCGGACAGAGCTGCAGTTTTCCGTGTTTCCTGTGCTACAAGCCGCTCGAGAGCTTCACGCACTTCAAGCACAAGATCATTGAGACACCGAAAGGACCCAAGGTGAATAATTGAAATTAAAAGTTTGAAATAACACTCACTGTTTGAGCTCTGTCGTGACTTGTCCGCCGATCATCGATCACTTGCCGAAGTGAAGGAACACGCAGCCGTCGCCTCTGGACTCGAGAAACCCGATCTGAAGAAGACCAAGGGTATTTCGAAAATGCCACTTCTGGAAATTGAATGCAAAGACTGGGTCGTTCCACTCTTACACGCGATGTTGGGGATGGGCAACAAGATGCACTCCTGCTTGATAGCAGATTGCGCGTACCTGGCAGAACAGATCGGACTCCACGGAGTGGAGAAGGTGCTCCAGACTCTCCGTCTCGCCGACTTCCCATCACAGTCGCCTCAGGCGGCAGCTATTTCGAAGAGACAGTTGTCGGGGAAGAGCGAGATCCTCCAATCGAGTGTCGATGCCGCCAGTCGTCTGCTCGACGCTCTGAAGGCATGCGATCAAGAACAAGGTACGCATTAATCCACTTCTAGTGATGCTAAAATTCAATTACAGATGTGCGCGCTGCTAGATTGGCAAGGGTATCGGATGGATGCAGCAACGCGTGGTGCTGTGATCGCGTGCAAGTTAGCGTGAAGGAGACGTTTGTTCGCAAGTGGGCGACGTGCTCTCACTGCAAGCGCGACGTGCACTTCTTCTGCGAAGGAGCATTCGCCCCTGAGCTTCAAGTGGACAAACGCGGTTCTACCTACACATGTCTCATGTAAGGGAAATAAACAGTTGTATAAATAACGGACCTGTTTCAGCTGCCGTGGAGCGACTACGCTGGGTGACATTGTGGAGAAGCTTGATCGCAGACATCGTCGCATCCAGCAGACCCTCATCACCCGCCAACGTGTCGACTCTGCAACGCGTCAAGGTCTTCTACCCGAGGTTACTTCGATCATGAAGTACTACAACATCAACCCCGAGAAGTACTTCCAAGGTATATATTTGAATATTTATTTTGTTGCTAATTTTGACTTCAGGAGTACTAAACGGCCCTGCAGTGCGAACGTTTCTCACTCACATTCATCTGGTCGTTCAACCCCTCGTCACTCACCGTTTCGAAGCTGTTCGCGCTCTCGGCCACAGCTACATGGAGATTGGCAATCTGCTCGCCCGAATCCAGAACGGCATGGTCGCCGAGAAGCTCGAGGGACCAGAAGCAGCGACGTTCCTGAAGGCATGTGATGAGATCGAAGCAGCGTATTCCACTTGCTTCCCCAACATCAGGGAGACAGTCAAAAGTCACTCGATCAGCAGTGAGTATTTTGTCATTTGCGACATAATAACAATGAACTATTGAAAACAATTACAGGGCACTTGAAATACCTGTGGCAGCGATTCGGAACTCTGCGCTTCTGCAGCGAGCATGGGTTGGAGGCCGTCCACTGTCACGTCAACGCTGTAACCGGCCGGCGAAACGTCACCAAGTTGACACCTGCTTCCCTGGAACAGATAGTTAGGGAAACCAACATCCGTTCAAACATAATGATGCGGCTCAAGAAGGATACCAATGTTTGATTCTGTGAATAGAATTGCAATATATGTATAAAGTTGATTATGAACAATGTTATGATAGCACACGAACTGCAGTGCACATAAAATAATGATGAGTAGAAGGAGGCGGGGCTAGCGCACTGAGCCTTGCCCAAAAATCAATCGATAATCACAAGAAGTTGTAAACAATGGCTTACCTATAGCACAATTAGCAACAAATAAATCAAATGTGTACTTTAGAGACTTCCAACACACAAATATTATGAGAAGAAAACATATATTAAGAAACAATACCGAAAATAACAAAGAAATAGTCACACAGCCGCCTCGTCGCCAACACGATTCGCACAATGGCACGTGATAGTGGTGGCGTCCTGTTTTCCCGCCCAAAACGCGACGCGGCCTTGTCGCGCTGCGTGCGGTCGCCCCGCCCCTTTTACTATTGTACCTGATAAGTACAATATGACAATGTTATAAATTATGTTCTCATACTGATAATTAGAGTAAAAATAGTACCGAACGATTGTGCAGAACAGATTTTTGATTGACTTGTAAACAAAGAAGATTTTTAAAAAACAAGACGTTCATGCGGAATATTTCTGATAAGAAAACTTTTTTTCAAAAATCTTTCTCGCACAATCTCTTCAAAATGTTTTTAGGAACCTATTCGCACCTTACAGTTTGAAAAAGAAAATTTCCTCACTGACTTATCAGGTACATTACTACACGTTTACAAATGCCGATGCCAATTTTCCTGTGCGCGTCTTTCAACGACGTCCGACCGCCGTGAGCACTACAGTAATCTGAACCAAATTTCAAAAAGCATGCTATTCGTGGCGAGACCTTTTATTTATTTTTTCCTTATTTTTCCCTGATTCATTTCGTGGTTGTCAGTTAATTCTATACTGTGAATGTTTTACGCGTTGTTTTGCGCGTATAGTTTTTCGCCTTCTTGAATCGCCGTGCCTTTGGCTTATCGTCGTTTTACGTCTCACAAACCGTCACTTTGCTTCACACAAACCTTTCTCCCCAATGTCAATCGTCACCTCTTCTCGCTGGTTTTGTATTTTGTTGTATTCATAATACAATTATGTTATTTCATAAGAAAGACAATCATGTTTCAGTGTGATGATGGGTTTGTTCGGCAAGAAGAAGGACCCTAAGGAGCAGGTGCGCGAGCTGCAGCGCAAGATGCGCGGCGAGATGCGCTCCCTCGACCGCCAAGTGTTCAGCATCCAGCGCGAGGAACAGAAGGTCAGTTACCGAGTTAAGATTTTTTAAATCGTATTTAGTGTTATTGTTCGTTTCGTAATAAGATTACGAATTACGATATGATGTTTTTGAAGCGGTGAAGTTGTGTTGCATATGACTTAAGTTGTGAAGTTGCGTTACGTTACGTGGTCGAACATCGTCAACTTGTAGGTGACGAAAGAGATCAAGGATGCTGCGAAGAAAGGCGACCGCGAGGTGTGCGTCATACTAGCCAAGTCACTCCTCCAGTCTAGGAAGGTGATGAAGTGATGAATTTTCCAGGATTCCCGCCAGTATTGATCAGATGAATCACTGAACGGGCAAACAGCAATCGTTGTCGGGCGCACTCCTCCAAGTACACACTCTCTCGTCTTTCGTATTCGAATATTCGGCATCGTGGAACGGAAAATTATAATGTTTTAAAAAAATTTCATTATTTTATTTGTTGTGACGTGATGTTACTGTTTCATGTTTATAGTTACCCCAACATGTTGTAGATGAAGACGTTCACTCCGGAGGAGATTGATCAGTTCGGTCAGTCGCTCAACGACACCAGGTACGACACCGTTTCGTTTATTTTTTTGTGTTTATGTTTACGTGTTTTCTTTATATTGAGTATGCATTCTGATTATCTTGTTTCAGCCGCCTGCTGAAGGCGCGCTTCCGTGCGTTGTTCGTGCTGCGCAACATCGCGTGCGACAAGTCGGTGGAGTGAATCGGCAAGTGCCTCAAGGACGAGTCCTCCCTGCTCAAGGTAAGCAACATTTATATTATATGATTATAAACAGAAGCAACTGTTGTTACAGCATATCAGTGTTTAAGAGTTCAAGTTTTTGTCTTTTAGCGGAATTGCAGTATGCAGTAGATAGTGTCATTCTGGGGAGTGAGAGAGAGAGAGAGAGAGAGAAAGAAAGAAAGAGAGAAGATAGTAGAGCTCAGGAGAGTGGAAAATGTGGAAAAGTGGAAAATGATGGGAATAAAGTGGAAAATGATTGGAATAACCCTATGACCGCAGGTGCTTCCGTCGGCGATGCGCAAGCAGCTGGACACGCTGGGCGAGTGCGTCACCATGCTGCGGAGGCCGCTGCTGGAGGTGGGTGGGGGAGGGGCAGGGGAGGGAGGTGAAGGCATATAGAAATTAACCTGGAGTCTTTCCTTGCATTAAGTTTAAATAAGGGAGTGGTGATAAAATGAAGAGTCAATAAGACGATGAGTGCATTTAATTGAAATGTGGTATGAAGTAAGTGTGTATTGTGTGAAACGTAGAGTATGCGTTTTTAAAGGGAGTGTACACTCTGAATTTCGAAGTTGAGTTAGCACCGGGATGTGAAAATATGATGATAACGATGCAGTTTTGCCAGTATAACTATTTGTTGAAAATGCCGGCAAGACGAAAAAAAAATAAGCGCAAAATGTGTCAAAATGCAGAAATTGGTGCCAATTGGTGCCAATTTACAATGTTCAACAGAACTTTTCACAGACTTAAAGATATCTCCGACACATAGTTGTATTGGCAGAAGTGTATCTTTTTCAACATATTTTCACATCCTAGTGGTAACTCAACTTGGAAATTCAGAGTGTACAATCCCTTTAATATAGTTTTCGAGTGAGCGTTTTTAATATAGTTAGTTTTCGAGTGAGCGTTTTTAATATAGTTTTCAAGTTGATTAGTGAATATGACCAAGAACGCAACACGGATTGATTTGCGGTTTACTGTGCAGATTGTAAGTCCTGGGTGAAACGTATCTATAGTGCAGAGAGCGCTATAGTCTTGATCATAATATTGTCTCGCACTGTTCCCTATATATATATATATATATATATATATATATATATATATATATATATATATATATATATATATATATATATATATATATATTTATATATATATATATATTTGTTTTGTTTTTGTTTAGCCGGTTGAATCCGGGGTCCTCCTAGTCGAGAACAAGATAGGGTTCTTGGATTACGACGACGTCAGCAGAGGTAGTTGGGTTGGGTGGCGTCGGACGTCTTGAATTCCGTTCTTGAGTCCGTAGATGGTGCTGTGACGCCTTCTGGCTACCATGAGAGTGTTTTGCCACACCACAGGGGCTGGGTGAATTTCGCAAGAATGGTTGACTCCGAGGGGGATCGAACCAGCGACCGTGAGATTGAGAGACGAATGCTCTATCCACTGAGCCGCGCCCCCGGCATATATATATATATATATATATATATATATATATATATATATATATATATATATCTTTATTCATACATAGTTATGGTAGCGATACAATATGGTTGAAATGCGCGGTACAGAACTAAGAGGAGTTTCGACAGGGTTCTGAGGCTACTCGATCCTTGCTCAGACGATGCGCAGACAGACCAAGGGATTTCCTGCCCCCAGACACTGTTGATTAGAGCAGCGTATGCGGGGGTAGGAAACCTTTCATACCACTTACCAGGATGGGGTCCGCGGCCGGTGGGATAGACCCTCCCACTGATTCACTCCCCTCTCCACTCTACAAATGATGGCAAGAGCACGTTTATGACTATATTCTAGTTGGATCTACAATGTTCAGTTGATTTATTTGAGACTTTATAAACTCGGTGACACCGACTTTGAATGCGCTTTTGTCTGACACAAGGACAATGTGACTAGGCAGCTTATTCCATAAATTGTGTACTCGGAAGAGGAAAGAAGATTGTGATAGGTGGGTGCGTGCACTGCTCACAAGTTTCAGACCATGTCCGCGGTTTGTTCCCAGACGTCCACTATTCGATAAGAGCAATAAAGGAATAGGATTCACGTAAATGTAACCGTAAATATAACTGTGTGTCAGAGATAAGTCAGTAAACAACCGCCTCATATACAAAGTATCCATTCAGATATTTATCCGATAGACTGCAATGTGTACGAATCAATAACAGTATCCTCGTGGTTAAAAGTTACTTCTGGCGTACCACAAGGGAGCGTACTCGGACCATTGTTATTCTTAATATACGTGAACGATATAGGCGAAGCCATACAAAATTGTGGCTGGCTGGAGTCTGGACAACAGCTGGAGTCTGTTAGAACAATACGTGATCTCGGATTTCAGTTTATGTATGATCTTAGTCCCGAGGCCCACGTAAAGAAACAAACACGAAAAGCGGCTTCATTAGCTACAATGGTGAAGAAGGTCTTCGTGAAAGACTTTGAACTCTGGCGCAACTTTTATGTATATAAAGTTAGACCGATATTAGAATTTGGATGCGAAATATATTGTAATATGAATAATGGTTATGTGAACATGTTAGAAAAAGTTCAAAGGCGTTTCACGAAATGCCTCTTACCCCATGAAACTTATTCAACAAGATTGATCAGAATTGAAGTCTATCGGATATGTATTTGATCATCATTTCATAATCTACAACTTGCACCTGCCCCCTCGTCTCAGGTGTCGCACGTGCTGTCCGCGGCGCGCCCCTCGTTCCCGGCCATCCGCTCGGTGTTGTGGGGCGAGTTCGGCACGGGCAAGACGGTCACCCTCTGTCAGGCTGTCCACTCGGCCACCACACAGGGATGGGTCGTCGTCCACCACAAGTCGGGTGAGAGGGGGGAGGAGAGTTGACTGTTACTTCCACCACCAGTCGAGTGCGTTCTGCGTTATGAGTGAGGCGGGGCTGAATTTGTAAGAAAATGTGCGCCTCTTATACCGCAAGTTGACAGTTGTTGGCTGTGATTATTGTTTCGTTTTGCAAGATAATTGATGAGCATTGTACATTTGAAGATTTGGAAAGTGAACGTGAGTGAGAGGTACCAGTATCATTGAAATAAATCCATCTGATTCAAGTTTAGACTATTGTGAAACGTATATTTGCAATCGCTATTTTCTCTGAAATATCGATTAGTCGATGGAGCTGAACTTATTTGCATCAAAAACTATTATGCCCCGATTATACTAATACCGTGTTTGTTTTGGAGCGATGGAGCTGACTCGTGAGGTGCGCGAGGTGGAGATGTCGACGTACAAGACTGGAAGGATCAACGACCCCGAGAACGCGGTCGCCATCCTGCAGCAGTTCAAGCAGCAGAACGCCCACGTGTGGAAGAGGTACGAGAAGACAGGAGGTTACATACGTGCAGTAGGATGTTACTGGAACGCTTTGTGGAACGCTGTAGATTTGTTCAGTAGGATATTGTTAGAAGTAATGTTTTTGTAGATGATCGAGGTCGAGGAAGAGGTATCGGTAGTGTTTGGACCAATTTATCGACCAGATTTCTGGTCGAATGACCGGCCAAAATAAAACCAATGACCGGTTATTTTCTGGTTGGCCAGAGAAATGACCGGCCAAAATAAACCGGTTTTGAGAAATCTGGCCAAACCAGAACCAGAACCAGAAATTTCTGGTTTTCAAAAAACCAGAAATTTCTGGTTTTGTAGTTTGTACCTCTGGTTTTTTGGACCGGTCAATATCATTTCTCGATTCTCGAATGAGATGAGGTATGATGAGGACATTTCATGGCTAAATGACAATGAGACGTCACATTTCTCGAACGACCGCCAAACCAAAACCAGTACTGGCCAAATGAAAACCAGAACCAGAAATTTCTGTTTTTTTTCGACCGAAAACCAGAAATATCTGGTCCGGCCAATGACCTGGCCAATTTTTTCTGGTTTTAAATGACGCTGGTTTTGAAAAGGGCGCCAAATTTCTGGTTAACCAGAAATAAACCGGTAATTTGGTCCAAACACTAGGTATCGGAGTTTAGTAGGAAAGTACTGGAGTGTATAGCGTTTTCTGTAGATAGTATAGTTAAGGTATGGAATTTTTGTTGAGAGCTGTGCGGGGTCTAAAGAGGCGGAATGATCCAGTGCTGACTATTTGCGTTCGCGTTGGCGCGAGTATTTCTGAAAAGTTTCCGTATGAAGTATAATTTGGATATTGATGGTTTTGAGCATTGGCTTGGGAAATTGGAATGTGGAAAAGTTTTTTTTTTATGATTACGAGACTTCATGACATTCTTATTAGGCGATTTTATCATTTCAATGAATAGTTTAGATGTGAAACTTAATATTTTAATTTTTAATTAATATTTATTTTTAGTATACGAAAAATGCGTGCGAGTGCTTTGAAAAGACTTAAAGGTACACTGGCGACTTATTTTTGACTCGGGATGATCGAAAGATTCATATTAACCCAAATCTCAATCGATTTGTGAGAAAGAACAACGATTATCCGTTGCTTTCAAATGTTGCAACTCGCTGTTGCAACATTTTTTTTCAAACTCAAAATTGGTCCCGCCACGACTTCCATTCCGTTGAACTTTTCAATACTGCAGAACTGGCGATAGAACACACAATCCCAGACGAAAGAAGCACGTTCACTTTCATTGTGGCTTAATGCGTGTGTGCGCCGTAGTGGCACACACCTCGCCGGTTCGACCATCGGATAGTGCAAAATACGTTTCCCCAACCTGGTTCTCGAAGTTTCCCCAACCTGGTTCTGGAACGATTCACGAATAACGATTATCTCACGGCTCTGTTTTACATTAACCAACGTTTATACGTACGTACTCATCGTACCTACGCACTCATCAGTCAGGAAGACAATTCCAATATCGAAAATGTGTTAAAATTATGAATATTTTTTCCCCAATACCTCATCGATCCCCTATCCTACATATCTATAGCCTGCACCAGAGCAATAGTTTTCGATCTACCCCGCTTGCAGTTCGAAACACGGTGCCATCTGTGTATCTTGTTTTGCGCGCTATTGCTGTGAGCTGACTCTCCGTCTTCCTTTGATCTACCCCACAGCGCGCATGTAACTATATATCTTTCCCCTTCTTCTCTAGACAGATTTATGACCGATAAAATAAGAAAATCGACATAGTAAGCAAGCAGTGAAACATGGCAAATGGCAGATATGGATGGGCTAAATTGAAAGAAATATGATAATTATAACATAATTCTCTTTCTAATCCATTTGCTTGCAGTGTGCGATGGACCCGTCGCCGGCCGAAGAGTACCAGATGAACCACGCAGGAGGCGTCATGCACAGCCAGGCGAAGCGGTGCGTGGGCGGATCCCTCCCTCCCTCTCGCTCCCTCTCTCTCCCTCCCCTGTCTCTCTCTCTCTATCTTTCAATTTCTCTCATCCCAGCTATTTCAGATTCCGCTCCGATACCATGAACTACATCGAAGACCCGCTCGATAGAAAGGTATTAATTTGACTTGCTTCATTTGAGAAACTGTCGATTGAATATCGATTCATCGATTGTCTTTCCAGTTCCTTGCTGACGACTCGCAGATTGTGGAGCGACAGGTGGTGATCGGAGAGTGCGGGGAGATGATGAGCATCAAAGGAGGTGAGATGCTCTCTCTCTCTCCCTCTCTCTCCCTCTCTCTCTCTCTCTCTCTCTCTCTCTCTCTCTCTCCCTCTCTCTCTCTCTCTTCCTCCCTATATCTATCCGTCTCTCTGTCTCTATCCTTCTCACTCTTCCTTCCCCAAACCCTCTCTCTCTCTCTCTCTCTCTCTCTCTCTCTCTCTCTCTCTTCCTCCCTATATCTATCCGTCTCTCTGTCTCTATCCTTCTCACTCTTCCTTTCCCAAATCCCCAAACCCCCTCTCTCTCCCTCTCTCTCCCTCTCTCTCTCTCTCTCTCTTTCTCTCTTTTTCTCTTCCTCCCTATATCTATCCGTCTCTCTGTCTCTATCCTTCTCACTCTTCCTTTCCCCAATCCCCAAACCCCCTCTCTCTCCCTCTCTCTCTCTCTCTCTCTCTCTCTCTCTCTCTCTCTCTCTCTTTTTCTCTTCCTCCCTATATCTATCCGTCTCTCTGTCTCTATCCTTCTCACTCTTCCTTTCCCCAATCCCCAAACCCCCTCTCTCTCCCTCTCTCTCCCTCTCTCTCTCTCTCTCTCTCTCTCTCTCTCTCTCTCTATCTTTCTCTCTTTTTCTCTTCCTCCCTATATCTATCCGTCTCTCTGTCTCTATCCTTCTCACTCTTCCTTTCCCCAATCCCCAAACCCCCTCTCTCTCCCTCTCTCTCCCTCTCTCTCCCTCTCTCTCCCTCTCTCTCTCTCCCTCTCTCTCCCTCTCTCTCTCTCTCTCTCTCTTTCTCTCTTTTTCTCTTCCTCCCTATATCTATCCGTCTCTCTGTCTCTATCCTTCTCACTCTTCCTTTCCCCAAACCCCCTCTCTCTCTCTCTCTCTCTCTCTCTCTCTCTCTCTCTCTTCCTCCCTATATCTATCCGTCTCTCTGTCTCTATCCTTCTCACTCTTCCTTTCCCCAAACCCCCTCTCTTTCTCTCTCTCTCTCTCTTTCACTTATTTGTTCATTTCAGACATGGGATCTCAACGGCTGATCTCATTTCTTGAATCTCTATTATTGCATCCCCAAACAGTCATCCCCCGGATCTCCTAACACATATTCCTTGCCATGATCTTCTTCTTGCGTTTGTGACATCGTTACCAAATTTGTATATTACCATTATTCACTGCCGTATTTGTATATTACCATTATTCACTGCCGTATCTTCGTTGTTGTGAAAGAAAGAGAGACGCTATGTGATGTTTTCGTTTGTATTTGAATAAATCTTTATGTGATTACCGAAGCTCTGTTTCTGAAGTTGCATAACAGGTTACTCCAGTTGCAGCTTGCTGGTATATATGAACGACGATAAGTGTGATATGATTCAAGCAGCGCGTGGTCTAGTGGTTAGCACACTCGCCTGCCGTGCGCAGGGTGGCGGGTTCGGATCCAGGCCCCATGACGACAACATTTGTGTTAGTATTTGTAAACGTCTCATTCGCCCCTTGCGGAATCTAGCCTATTTCTCGCTCCTTCCATCTCTCCCTTTCTGTCCCGCTTCCCTCCCCTCTCTAATTCTAATCACCACAACGAACACACATCCTCACATACTTTAACTACTGGTTTATTTGGTCCACAACATAACTTTCTGTAAGAGAGAGGGGGGAGAGAGCAAAAGAGGGAGAGAGGGGGAGGGATAAGGAGAGAGGGAGAGAGAGGGCGGAGAGGGAGAGAGGGAGAAGAGAGAAGACAAGAAGAGAGAAGGAGAGAGAATTCTGTTTTTAACTGATTGTTTGACAAATCACACGTTTCTCTCACTGTCTTATTCTGATAACAGTAAGTATTCAAAAAACAAAAAAAATCTTGATCATAAATTATAAGACGTTTATCACACATAGTTTAAGAACTAATCGAGTCACCGCAAGATTAACGAAAGTCTAAGTTTAAGGAAAGTTTTAACTCCATTCAAGATTTAATTGAGTCACCACAAGAGTTGGGTTACTTATGGTCCATCTGCAAAAGTTTAGATTTTATAAAGTTACAGTGCCACGAAAACGCACCTGCAGCACTACCCTCGTTTCGTCTCCAAGGGTCACTTCCACCACCGCTGCGCTCTTTCCACTCAGGGCATATTGCTTCTGAAAATACACCAATCACACGTGTTGAATGTAACTACACACCTTGGCAGTTTTCACTGAATTGTCCGGTATGAGGAAACCCATTTTGCCGAGCTCAATCAGCTTTTTGTTGATTTTGCTTGTCACCGTCCTGAAGCAAGCATTTATATTCACGAAGAGAACCAAGCAACTGACTCTTTCGACACCACAACATTTGCGCGAGTGCGGCCAGAGTAGCCGACATACAGTTCCTGGGGGGCGCTCTGTGCGAGGCTTGCCTTGTCCACTGTAGCTCCAGGAGGTGCAGAACAGATTGATTTCAGTATATGCTTCTCGAACACATCCGTCAGCTGGAATCAGCATGCTCGCATCAGTGTACCCAGTTGACCATGTTAACCGTGTTGCAGTTCGTAGACAGGGCGGCGACCCAATCGGGATGAGCATCGATCTCGTCGAGCGACGAGCCGGCGATGGTCTGTAATGAGTACAATGCGAGTGTCCCAGGAAACAACGAACAGATGTGCGGCGAAAAAGATTGCATAAGACGCCTCACCGTGTCTTCGGTGAGACGTGTCTTTGTTTCCTCAGGCGTGCCTGGAGAGTCCAGTATTTTTCGAGTCGTCGCTTCGCCTGGACAGTACAGTATGCTCTGCAATCTACCGTCTTCCTCACAAGTTTTTTGGTTGACTTCCATTGTAGAGTGATCGTACAGCTGTTCCGCCTATATTTCTCTGTATTATGTATGTACTTGTAGAGTTTGTTGGTTTATACAACTAATATAGTACCCTTTTTAACTTTGCATCACCAACACCGCATCCTCGAGACCACCGAAATCCGTATTGTTGGAACTCGCAGTAGGCGTTATATTACTGTACTTTACCGTAACCTTACTTTAATTTACGTTACCATGTGTTACTTGATTCGAGATAAATATTCTGATTCTGATCTACCGTATCCTTCACATTCGATCAATCGTGGAAAGCGCACGTGTGTGACAGAAGACATGGCCTCCACTTGATGAAACGACACTTCACTCGAATCCGAATCCGTTCCATGTAGTAAGCCGGCAGGGAATGGAGCCTAAATAAAGAAGTTATCACAGTTTTCATTCAATGCCGGAGAGGAAGACGCGGTGATTTCCTAGCTTGTCGATGCAAAACCGAGAAACTGCACATATGATACACTCGCGTACAGCTGACACGATGCTTTCAACTCTGTGGGAAAGATGGATAAGCGGCTTGCCAACTCACGTCCACGTGTGCTTCCTTCTGACTCTCCATTGACAGTTCTTGTGATTTGAGCGAATCCTCAGTCTTCTCACTATCGGTTCCCGACAAACCAAACGCGGTGAAAGCATCGCTAAAAAGTCGCGTAGATTAGTAATTTAGGGTGAATCACTCACAATACTGTGGGATACAGTCGTTTTTTTGGCGACTGAATGGAACGTGTGGAGGAGTTTGAAGCTTTGTCGTCATCAAAGCTGAACCAAGACTGAACATTATTACTAGTACAACGTCATTGTTCTCACTTTATTAGCCAGTCTTCATCTGTATTGCGAGCAGTGCTCCTGAAACACGATTGTCTGGGGTTTTGTGTTCTGTGCTGCTCACGGATAGGAAGAGGTCGGAACGGAGTCGGCAGAGTTTTCATCTTGTTTCACTCGCATCGGAGAGCCAGCCGCCTACACTCAATTGATTTTTGGCGATCATTGTGTTCAGTTTAGCGTTATCGTCATTTCATCACTGATTACGGCTTCTTGATTTTTAACACTGAAATGTTTTGAAAAAGAAGAAGAAAAATACCGGGATGAGTGTAGAAACGAAGTCGCATCCCGCGTGCTCCCTTTTTGCACTCAACATATAACTTCCAGTGGGATCACCTGGAAATGAATAACTAGTTGACGTTTTTGTTTTCGAACGTACATCCATGAGCTTCATGCGCCAGATGTCGTTTTATTACTGATAGAGGAGTTGTGTCCATGGGGGACATGTAACCATCTGAATTCGTACTTGGCTAAGGATATTTCACAAAATTTCATACCAGATAATTGGAAGAGTACTTTGGCTCTGTGCCGGTTGCGAATTTCGGCTTTTGTAAACGCCTCCGAAACCGAGAGTACCTTGTCACCATCCGACAACTCCTTTCTTCCGGTCACAATACTGATAATCGTAAAGAGAAGATGGAAGGGTGCGGACAACTGAAAAAGTGGCGAGTTTACTACTGAATTTTTCTCTTCAAGTTTTTCTTATCTGCTTTGAAACGTACGCGTTTGTGGAGTTCATGAACTTGCAGCCTTTTCCACATGTTCTCCAAACTACTCTCTAGAGCTTTCATGTCCTTCGCGGTTCGGAACGCACTTCTCATAACACCGTGCTGATCACTGGGAAAATGGCAGTCGATAGGTTCTGCAACAAACGAGTGATGTCCGCGTTTTTCAATCATGCAACTCACCGATGAGACAGGGAATATTGTCTTTGTCCAGTTTCGAGATCAGTCTATAGATGTCTCCGACCAAAAGTATGCACGCGTCCAGTCCATTTCTTGTTGTGGCGAATGATGATATGAATCTCTTAACGGCTACAATCAAACAAACACTATAACTATGACGCACCTGTGTAAGCGGTGCATCTTCCGGAAGCTTGTCCATCGCAGTGTAAGCGATGGCCGCCGCATTGAGTAGATTGACACGGTCTGTCAGGCTGGTGCAGAGCAGGGCTCCACTCCATTCACCGAAAACGTCGTTGTCTGAAACACGCTGAGTGAGCACACTGAATGCTCGAATTGAAGTCTACCAGATCGTCTTCGGTTCCATATCCCGTGCCGGCCGCACTCAACTCCGAAAACAGCTCTTCCCGATACGCATTGCATGTCAATGCCTCGTACAGAAGACTAGGAATCACTTTTATAGTCCACACAAGTTTTCTGATCATACCGTCCGAGTCTGTCCGCTTTATTTTCACTAGATTTCAGATAGGTGTTCACGATCTCCAGAATTTCATATGTCGGTCCCGATGGATCGAGCAGAGAAATCGCTGCTGCTTCGCTGAAACAAGGTGTACTATTGACAAAAATGAATTGAATCGTATTCCGAAACATTGAAAATCAAGTTATCCAATACAGGCATTTACATTGTGTTAATAAAAAGTTTTTGAAACGCTTAATAAAGAATGATGATGGAAGTATGGAAGACACTCACATCGGAAGCCCGACGCAGAGCAATCCTCGCACTGCCAGTTGGAGGCAGTTGGGGTCGAACGCGGCAGCCACGAAGCGACACGCCCTCTTTACTATCTCCCGCGCCTTCTCCTGCCGCTTCGCCTTCTCTGCCTCTCTCAGCTCATCTCCCCATGTCTTGACGGTCCCTGCCAAGTGAAAAGAGTCAGTCGAAACATGTCTCTACAATTCAACTCGTTTTCACAACTCACATTGAGATGTTTCCTTGATCACCGCCGCTTCGTCGGGGCTTGGTGCAGCGCTCGAGTTGTTGTAGTATTTGTCGAAAATGAGCTTGAACAATCGGCCGAGCAGAATATCATCTACATCCTCTGTGTGTAGACCTGCTGGTTCCTGTAAATGGAAGGATATACAATGTACTGTCATTTCAACATACTCTCTCGGAAGTCTTTGTAGATATTTTTTCATGGTCGCCCGCTCCAATGTGAGACTATGGAAATCGGAGGACGGACATGTTGCAGACATGCCGCATGCTTTCTAAAATAGCAATGAACGTAAGGTTTAAAGGGAGTGTACACTCTGAATTCCGAAGTTGAGTTAGCACCAGGGATGTGAAAATATGTTGAAAACGACTCAGTTTTGTCAATACAACTGTTTGCTGAAAATGTCTGCAAGTTGGTGAAAATTGAGCGCAAAATGTATCAAAATGCAGAAATTGGTGCCAATTGGTGCCAATTTCAATGTTCAACAGAATTTTTCACCGACTTATAGGTATCTCCGACACATAGTTGCATTGACAAAAGTACATCATTTTCAACATATTTTCACATCCCGGTGCTAACTCAACTTCGAAATTCAGAGTGTACACTCCCTTTAATATTTTTGAAGAAGTATAAGACAAGTACAGTAATGTTTTGACAGACAATTAAAAAGAATTTTTTTAAAAGTATTCGGTAAAAGTTTCCTAGTCATTCTTTGTCAAAAAATTACTGTACTTCTTTCATCATAAGACAGGTACAGCAAAAGAACCTTTCGGAGTGAAGACAGCATGGCGGGGATGGTGGAACGGCGGAGAGTCTTCAATTCATCGACTAACAGGAACCCGACAGTGCTAAACATGCGGCTTGCACGAAACATCATTTGGTACTTCTACAAAATACTACTACTATCACGGGAGCTTGAAGGTAGTGTACCCTCTGGTTTTCGAAGTCGAGTTAGCAGTAGGATGTGAAAATATGTCTAAAACAAGATAAAAGTGTGCAGAAACGTGCAGAAACGTGCACAAACGTGCACGATGAGTAATGGTTTCTCCAACTTCTCGACATTTTACGTCATATGCTCATATGGTGCAATTGACAAAAGTGCAACATTTTTGGTCTTATTTCACATTCCGGTGCTAACTCAATTCAAAAAAACAGAGGGTACACTACCTTAAGGGATACCACATTGCAAAATACAAACCCAAATCATATAAATATATACATACGTGAGGAAATAGGGAAGCGAGGAAGAAGATGTCTTGAATTCGCCCAGATGGAAATATTCTCTATAACATGCAATCATAAGTAGTTCTGATTAGCCCTAAGTGTCTGGAAAATCAAGTTTTCCACTTTCTACTCAGTAATATATATATGAAATATTAATTTAATCACTTTTCTTTGAACTCCTTTGCAGCTGGTTGTACAGGCGAATTATATCTTCCGCTTGCGCTGGTCAGAGACGCATTCCTACAACAACAAGTGTTTGCCAGAAGGAATTCAGAATGAGCTTTAATTTTACACCTGCCACACTACGTCGCCACACTGACTGGGTAAAAGTTTCAACACGTAATTTTTGATTTGGGTTGATCTACACCTGAGAAATGGAGAACAATATACAACGGACCCGTTCACGATACCGTATAATTCGTTCGTCTCTCTCTATCTGTCTCTCTCCATCCCCATGTGCTCTCTCCCTTCTTTTATCCCTTTTGTCTTCCTTCCTCCCTCCCCCCCCTCTCTCTCTCTCTCTCTTTCGTTCTCTCTCACTCTTTCTCCCTCCCTCCCTCACCTTCCCTTTCCTCTCCCTCTCTATCCCTCTCTCTATCCCTCTCTCTATCCCTCTCTCTATCCTTCTCTCTATCTCTCTCCCCCTCTCTCTCCCTCCCTCTCCCTCTATCTCTCCCTCTCTCATCTACACACCACTTCCTGCCTAGAATAAGTTTGTCTTAAGTCAGTCCTCCGAGTCAGACTGTCTTTCAATATCCTCTTTCGCATGCAAGGTCCTCAGTTCCGAAGAATATCGAGTCCT
>CAWZYM010000279.1:0-32514 GCA_963966185.1 Rhabditoides inermis
TGGCTCTGTCTCTGCCTCTCTACTTTCTCACGTGTGGATGTTTTTGAAATGAGAGAAATAAATCGGTCCGACGCTCCAACTAATTCAGCGAGCTGGTTACCGTAACAGCGAAAGAAATCAATCGGTCCGACGCTCAAACTAATTCAGCGAGCTGGTTACCGTAACAGCGAAAGAAATCAATCGGTCCGACGCTCAAACTAATTCAGCGAGCTGGTTACCGTAATGCGAAAGAAATCAATCGGTCCGACGCTCAAACTAATTCAGCGAGCTGGTTACCGTAACAGCGAACGAAATCAATCGGTCCGACGCTCAAACTAATTCAGCGAGCTGGTTACCGTAGTGCGAAAGAAATCAATCGTGGCCCGACGCTCAAACAGATTTGCGAGCTGGTTGCCTTTTGTTGGTGTTACACTCTTCTCACTGTCTGTAGAAAATCAACAATAACACGAAATATTGTACCCCTGTCTGTGGTGGAACAGAGTTCGGGGAGTATACAGGAAAGTGATTGGAACGGACTCACAGTCTCCTGCTCGGCTGCCGTTGTTCGATGAGGCTCCGTAGATCTCGCAGGAGTCGTTTCTTGATATGCAGTCGGAAGAATAGAAGCTGTGAGTGCGGCTGACAATGCGTTACAATGCAGTCCGCTCTATCCGATACACCAAGCCTGTTGTTGTAAGATGACCCTCCGGGGCTTTCGATCCCGGCTGTAGAGGTCACCATCCCTGACAATTGCGCTCTCGGATTACAGCTGCGCAGTGCAACTGTCACCCTACAAACGACGCGTGCCGCCAGAGGTACGCCTAGAGAGCGCGTCCCTCTGGGATACAGTACCCGCGCGCACAAAATACCTTGAATGCGCAAACAACCAGTGCGGGTGGTAGTAGTCTAGTGTCGGTAGCTTACCTGCAACGACGCTCCTCGGTCGTCCGGTGACTCGGCGTGCCACTCGCCGACGTCATCTACCTGTGGGATACGGCTCGAACCGGCCGAATCCGGCCCTCACCTACCTCGACCCCTAGCCGTGCGTTCTGCTCAGTGCACGGTGTGTCTGCGCTGTGCCAGACGGGTCAGAATTGTGATATTAGAGTTAGACTAGCTAGTTTAGTTGCACACACCGCTGTGTGCTCCGTCTCTCGTGTCCTCATGCGCTTTCACTGTGCAAAGATAGGCAAGCAGTGCTTGTGTTGTGAGTGTGCGTGACACTCCCTCCCTTGGGCCTGACCACTCCTGTGTGGTTTTACCCTGCCGGCGTTGCGGCGGCAGTGCGAGATTGGTGAACAAGTCGGCCGCTCGACACGTGCCTGTGCATGTAAGCATGCGTGTGAGTGTGGTGATTTCAAATTCAAACGGTGCTGCGATTCAAGAATTTTAGGTGCGCGAGAGTTATTGAACAATCGAGTAGCGATAAAATGAAATCAGAACATACACGAGTGACGTCAAATAACCGCAACAATTAGCGCAGAGGATAACCACCCGTCGGTGAAACGAGAATTAGACATACTACCACTGTATCAAATCAAAATTAGAATAAAGCGATCGCACAATATTCGATAACGGCACACGTGCTGTTGAGGAAAGATCAAAAGACGCTAAAGAGCGACCGGTGAAGTGTAGAATGCTCATCGGGAGCAACGCGGAAAGCGACCAGAAAGAATGGAATTTGGCCGTTTGCACCATGTGCGATCCGGCGGTTCAAAGGATTTAAACACAACACAAGATGATCCTAATTCCTACCAGTCCACCCTGGCTGGCACGACAGTGCAACACCCGTACGTACCACAACAGCCTAATGAGCCCCCTCTCCCCACTACCCCCGCCGGTAGACCAGCCACTAGATCTTACGCAGCCAAACCACAACGCGACAAGTAACATTACACATTTATTACGAGTCACATTGCTCGGGGAGGGAAGAGGGAAGACTGCTGTCCTATCCAGAGATTGGCGGGGGCGGGGCCGCGCGCCATCGCGGTTTCCAATGACCGCGACATACATGATAACAACAAAAACAGTGGGCCCGCAAATGAGTTTTCACGAGAGACATTAGGGTGGTTAGACAACGATCAGAACTCATTGGATGATGTTTTCGTTCTGACAAAACTTTGCGTGGGTACCCAAAGTCCAACCCGCGGAGCAGAGAAGTACTACTAACACGAACTGCAAATTTAGTTCTAACGTTTTTGACTAATAAGCGTGTTGTTACATTTGCTGGACGGACTGTTTTAAAGGAACAGTGGCGTATATCAAACCTGTGTGGTAATGAAATTTTCAAGTTTGCACGAAATCACCACACACCGAGGTGCATGTATGTTTCAGGCAAAGTTGCAAACAGGAATCGAACCCGTGACCGCGAGAGTGATAGCCAAACTTTTTCGCACTGCGCCACGCAGCTCACTGGGTCATCATGCACAAAAACCGCTGCCCTTCATGCGTAAGAGATCACAATATCGATATGCAGATAGCAGCCCCGCTACAATGAGGCTTCCCGCCAAATACGCATTTGAACGCCTATTTTCGTGTGGTAACGGGACGGTTTGTGGTAATTGGTGTAGTAACGCGGTAACAGCTTTGAATCGTAATTTTTTTGTTTGTTTTACATTCCAATGGGTCAAGTTATGATCCAAAGTCGAGAATAATGCGCCACTGTTCCTTTAATAGTTCGAATCGCGAGAGACAAGGGAAGAGCGAGAGAGGACGCGCGCACCACGCCTGCGTCTCTTTTTTCCCACGGTCTGTTCGCGCGGAAATTCAAAAATCTTAGCTGTTAACAAGAACCCAACTTCCGAAAACTGTATAAAAAATAAACGCATTACAAAACACTCACTGCACACGGTTGGGTGAGAGGGCGACAACATCGAGCTGGGTGTAACGGCGGACATGGGCGACCAGCTATTGCCGCGACTATCTGAACATGATCATAGCAAATAACATGTATCACACGAGATCCGCGTAAGAATCGGACGATGTGGGACCTAGGAGCTAAGTGCGCGGTTATAGAAGTTTTCAAGAGTGCTCTACAAGGAAGTCTAGATGACTTTGTCCCAATATGCAAATTTGGTCAGTTAAGGGACCAAGACCTCAAATCAGTCAGTTTCTGTCCAAAACAGTTTTTTAAGGGCTTGTTCGATTTGTCTCAAAAAAATAATATTTTTTATACAACAACTTTTTTAAAAAAAAAATTTGAAATTTTTTCACTTCGATACAACAACAGCGACTAATACCATTCGATTCTACGCATTTGATTCAATTACTATGATTTTTATCGTAAAAATCTGGTGTTACCTTGTCTTTTATCCAGGTCGATGAAAATGGCTCTAATTTGAAAATCTGCATTTTCTCGTCACTTTTCAATGCTTCCAATCTGAAATAACAAAAATAACTTTCATATCCGGACTTTGCACCTTTTATTAAGTCTGTGTAGTTGTTTTTAGGCAAATCTGATGTTGCCTTTGTGTCCGTGATGTTGAAAATGGCCTCACTAGCAATCGCGAAATTTTATGATAACGCCAGAAGGCAACACTAAATTTGTATAAAAACAATTACGTAGACTAATTAAAAGGTGCAGATTCCGAATATGTGAATGGTTTTTGTTATTTCAGAACAACAGAATTTAAAAGTGGCAGGTAAGGGCCACTTTCATCGCCTTGGATGAGCGAAAAGGCAACATCGGATTTGGCTATAAACCAACACACATACTGAACAAAAATGTAAATCCGAGTATAGTAGTGGTTTTTGTTGTTTCGAAACGAAAGACTTGGAAAATAGCGGTAAAACGCAAAATTTTGATTTCCAGTCATTTTCATCGCTCTTGATGGAAGAAAAGGCAACACCAGACTTTACGAAAAAAAATCATAGTAGTTGAGTTAAAGACGTAGAAACGATTGGTGTTAGTCGCTGTTGTTGTATCGAAGCAAAAAGATATAAAAAGAGAATATTTTCACTTTTTGATCATAACTTTTTTCGTTTTAATTTTATGAGAAAAATGTTCATGTACAGAAAGTCCTAAATTATCAAGTCAAATCAAACAAGCCCTTCAAAAATGTTTTGGACAAAAACTGACTGATTTGAGGTCATGGCTGATATACTGACTGATTTGAGGTCATGGCCCTTAACTGATAAAATTTGCAAGTTGGGACAAAACCACATATACTACCTTGTAGAGCACCCTTGAAAACTTCTAAAACCGAAAATTTGTATGCTTTTATGACTATCAATGATAATCATAAGTGCAAATACAATGACATATGTAACAATCCATTAAATAGTGTGCTTCGTGCGTACGGAATGTTCTACGGCACATTTCGGTATTTCTCACTACGAAATACACAACTTCGCGAGGCGTTTTCTACACCTTATCTTCATTTTTAGCATATAGTTTTGATGAAAGGTGATTGTATTTTTACGTAGTTTCACGTAGCAGACATAGTTTTTACAGGAAATTTAGAGTGGTACGTCTTTATAAAGAAACAGGGGTATATTCAAACAGCAAAACATGCAGCTGCGGTGCGAATCCAAACAGTCACATCAGCAGGCGCGCATGTTATTTACAATACCAGGAGGAATGTTGCAAAAGACATATCGAGTGCCGTAGATAAACCCTATATCAAGCGGGAAACAAATTTTGCGCTACTCGAGCAACGATGAAACTTTGTTTTTTCGTTTCAAGTTTAGTTTGTACATATGTGATTTTAAAATTGTTTGAAAAAACAAAAAAACAAAACAAAAAACAGGCCAATCTCTTTTTAAGGAATCTAAGTAAGATTTTCACTACGTCATATACAGTTTTTCTTCCATTTATGTTTTAGATATTCAGGAGATGCGAACTTTTCAATAAAATAAAGGTTTGCAGTTTTTTCGTATATTTGATAATGACATTTTGATATTTGATAATGGCGGTTTCGAAATCTTTATATTTGATAATGGCGGTTTCGAAATCAGTCGACTTGTTATTAGAAACAAATAACCTAATAATTTCTTATTAAAAGATCCGCGTGAAAAAACAGGTTGTTTTATCCGATGTAACAACAGAATATGTAATATATCAATTGAAATAGTGAACAAATCTGCTTTTTCTGCCACAAAATGCTTGAGAGCAAACGTGTTACGTCTGCAAATAGAAGAGATACACCTGTCTGATTTTCGTACGTCTGCCACATGACAGAACATTAAAATAAAACAACTTATCAAAAAAAACATAAAATGAACGCATAATGTAGAAATCGAAAAGTGTATGACCATACTTACCGATTTGGTATTTTTCACTGCGAAAAAAAAACTTCGCTGCTTGTTTTCTACAGACAAAAAAAAACAAAAACAAAACTGAAACGACTCTCACATATTTGAAGAGTTCTTACATTCTTACATCCCTTCATAGAATGACTGAAAAAGTGATCGAAATCTAACGAACTACTTGATAATTAAAACAAAAACGCTGAAGTCACTCGATTTGAAAAGGTGTCATGATCTTGCCGTGGTAATTTCATGAAAAAAAACTTTATTTGAAAATTTTATTTGAGTTATTAGCTTAAGAAGAAGAAAAACTCTGCTTCATTTGACTTGCAAATGGAACTCATTTCCCTAAAATCAGACCGCTAAAAACGCGCCGTCGAATGATCTGGCGTGTACCGCGAACGCAGCTGACTGCGGCAGAAGAACAAGCGAACCGTGAACGAGGAACTACCATATATAGCCTAAAATGTAAAGTACGTGAAACTGTCACTAATTCAGCAGAATGAATTGCGATAAAAGAGAGACGTGCAGGTTAAAAAAAAAACACTGAGCTGGCTGTTTTCGTTGAATCGACACTAAGTGGAAGTAGAGGCGCACAATGACAAAAACATTACATAAGTTCTAAAAAGTGAGAGTAGCGCTTACATATTTATATTTTTACACTGTAGATCCACCCTGAAAGCCCTGATTGAAACTATACTGTGATACATAGTTGTCATATTCAGATATAACGATCCCGGATAAACGATTGATTGATTGATTGATTGATGTGAGATCATAACCTATAACCCGGCAACTCGTTTTTTTTTTATGTTTCACAGAACACTGAAGGTTATCATACAATTTATACACACATAGATATATACATAGATTTACTTCGTTTCACAGTTTCGTTTGCTATGTTTCTATGTACGAAGTAAAGATGATCGATCAAATTCAATCAGCAGCGATTGTGAGCACTAAATGGAAAACATTTGACCATCAAACCAACGTAGATTTATCTGAAACGGATGTTACATTAGGCGTTTCAGTTTCTCAAAACACTTGTTAACTGAACAGTGACAACATTCGTTGTATACTTTCGGAACTCGGCGCGACCATAATGGAAACACACAAAACAGAACCTGTAAACAGATGGTGAACGAAATACACAATACAAAACGAAACTAACCCGTCTATGAAATGACAAAACACCCATGTGAATGTTACGGTGAGAAACCTTAACAGTTGATCGAATACATTTCTTGAACATTTCTAGCTTACAGAAACCAATCTGAATCGCCCAAAGTGCAGAAATAATTGTGCGAAGCTATCTCTGTGATAAATATAAAGCCTTGAAGACAGGACTGGATGAAGAATCGGATTTCCAGTTTTCTGTGCGATTTCGACCTGCCGAAGTTGTTCTGAAATTACCAGTGTAGACGGCATTTTGGTTTTCAAAAGATACCGATGTCATTTTCAGTTTCACAAACGTGAATGCGTCAATCACTATGATACATATCACGGCGAACAGAGAGGTGTAGAAGTCAGCGTATCTAAAATATACGCTCATTGTGAGATAAGACGCAAATTGTAGGTTGTGAGTGGCGTCCCATAACGGCATCAAGTTTCCGATCGATCAAAACGTCCAGTATCTTTCTTCCACCGTTTATGGTAATTGTTTGTTTTGTTTTATCAATTGGACTCTTACACAGAAGTTTAGCATGAAGGGTTATTTGGTAGCACACACAACCCTACAATGGGTAATTGGGGCTCCTTGGCTGGAACAGAGCGGCGCGAGTCCTGACTGTTAATGGTAGATGAGCGTGAACGTCGGGTCACTAGTTCGTGATGAAAAGCGTTGTAGAAGATCTCTAAAGACTGCCATCGTCGAAAGCAGAGCTTTTAAAGGCTGAGAGTGGGTTCACGCGCCTCCCCGGGGAGTAGTGGAACTCAGCAGAACGATTGCCCACGAGGGGAATCGAACCAGCAACCATTTGCTCACCAAGCTTCAACGCTATCGATTTGGCGAACTGGGCTTTTAGAAAGGTACTCACACAGTGATCACGTATCCGCATGGTGTATCAGCAAAGACCCACTGCAGTTGTAATGGATCGAAGTTGACGTAGCAGTTGTCCCCTGAAAGCAAGTAGACGAAAGCTGAAACCACTGAACATACCATTGATCAAGTACGGAGTTATGTGACAACAGGCTAACAACCACACGACTGCAACTGCGATAAAACTCGATCGGAACGTGAGAAAATTACGAGCTGCTATCGGGAAACAAATGGCTGAAATCGCTGAAATAACAAGTAAAATAACTCATGTATGTACCCGAGAATCTATTCAACGAAATAATAAGATGTGAATACACACAGACATCCCAGAAACCGACTATGGTCATTCCTAGCATTCTTCCAAGAGTTGAGGATGAAATGTCGGCTCGTTGCCTAAAGTATGTTATATCATCATTTTCGAGTTTTCGTTTTTTTTACTCACGCTAGTGCTATTGGAGAACACCAAGCCACAAACAACAAACAAGCGCCAAAATTAGCAGCGGTGTGCGAAGTACATAAAACACCTAAATGTAAAATAGCGAATGTATGCTTGAAAAAAACCCATACCAAAGGAGTTGCGTAGTGTCGGATTTTTGAACATTAACAAAACGGAAAATGCGTTAGAGAACATTCCGAACAAACCGCACTGAAAGAAACAAGCGTTATGAAAAAGAGAAAAAACTAAGAAGGCTATACCACATTTATATCATGACAAGCATCACCAACAATACGTACGCATCCACGGGACCACCGAACTCCGTATTGTTGAAACTCGCAGTAGGCGTTGTACTACTGTACTTTACCGTAACCTCACCGTAAACTACATTACCATGTGCTACTTGATTCGAGATAAATATTCTGATTCTGATCACATTTCAAATCGCACCACGAAAAGAGAGGCCGACGCTCCGTAGACATAGCTCCAATTTGTTGAACTGTTGGACATGTTTCGGCGAGTGATAGTTGAGACAGTAGTACGTGACTGAGACGTGAACCTGGAAAAATCTAATACGCTACCTCACCAAACTAAAAAAAGTTTTAGAACTTGAAAACAACTGTTACAAACAAAAACACGGGAACAATGGTCTTGCGTGGTGTCTGGCACCTTTTTTTATATGTTACGACTAAAACGTAGATACAAACACGATAGAAAACATAGATACAAACGTATGAACTATTTTTTTCGAACACCGCAACATCAAAACATTAAGACATCGATAGAGACCGGAGTGACGATTATGAATCGGAGTTCACTTCAAATGAATCTGAGAACATATCTCAATCACAGTCAATGTTAGTTTTATTCGAGTAACTGTGAGTTGACATGCCTATTGAATGTTCGCAAACGGGTGAAATCAAATACAGATAGAAAGGCTATCGCAACCCCGCTGAATGTAACGAAACTCGGCCCAAATAAACTTTTTTCATGGTTAGTGTTGCGTTCATTTCTATAACAGGGCCATACCAACTCTTCTCCGCCGAAAACAAGACCGCTTCTTGTTTATAACGACTGTGAGAACTACATTAATTTAACTAACGTGCTCTAGAAGTACGCTAGTCGATAAGTTATTAGAACAAAGCACCGTCTCTTACAGTCGCATTTCACTGAATCTTGACAGCACGCTTGAAAGAAGAAAGAACGTTTGGTTTCCGCCTGAAAAGTTTTCTCAGGCAGAGCATTTAAAGGTAGTGTACCCTCTGAATCCAATATTATAAAGTATCACGAATGTATTATCATTGTCTTTTAGAGGTATTTTTATGTCGTTTATGGTTGTTTGTGATGAAAAATGATGAAATTAAAAATTATCAAACATTTATTTTAATCCAACATGATACGCATATTTGCGCAACGTTGTGAGTTATGATTTTTAACATTATTCAACATAACTTACTGCGTTTAGCATATAATTTCCCATCAGCTGTTTTTGCCAGTTTAGTAAAAGAAACACATAGTAGAAATGTTATCTAAAATAAGAATAACATAAGAAACAATATAAACACATGCAAATAAATTGTCTCGATTGAAACAGCCGATAGTGTGGTCAAATTGTGTAACTTCGTGCAAGTTGTGCACACACCCCCGAGCTGATTAAAAGTTATTAGTTTCTACGATTTCTCACTCCGATATTCAAATGATTTTTTTAAACTAAGTTGTTTCAGAATATATATTTGCATCATCATAATATACTCATTGAGTCGTAAACAATGACATGTTGTATCTACACATACACCCAGATTCAGAGGGTACACTACCTTTAATAACCACCTCAACTCGTTCACCCGGTAGTCGTGCAGTCTTGCCACCACAGGCTCCATCACCTTAGTCTGACTGTCCTCCAGTCCTTCTAAGTTTACTGTTTTTTTTTTTTTTTTTTTTTTTTATTGTTGGTATTGCGTTTATCTCACTACTCATAGAGAGTAACAAGGATATAGCCGTACCAATTGTTCTCAGCCGAAAACAAGACAGAGCCTTGGATTATAACGACTGTGAGAACTAGATTAGTTCAACCAACGTGCTATATAAACACGCTAGTCGATAAAAACAACTGTTAGTAGGATAAAACACCGTCTCCGACGGTCACAATTCACAGATTCTTGACAGCACGCTTGAACGACTGTTTGGTCTCCTCCAATACAGCCTTCTCCGGTAGGGCATTCCATAGCCTTCTCAACTCGTTCACCGGGTAGTCGTGCAATCTCGCACTTGTCACCACAGGCTCCATCACTCTCAGTGAGTGGCCACCGCGTGCTGTCCTTCTCACTCCGCTGTCCGACACCAGGACCAGCATTCCATCTGGAGGGGCTCTCATTCCGTGCACATAATTCCACATGAGCACCCTCCTTCTCTCGCTCACGGTCTTCTTTACCGTATTCCACTTGGCCTTCTCTAGCACTCGGTCATCCGATGACGTGAAATCATTCTGCACCAGCCTCGCTGCATGCACATTCACTCTTTCGAGTCTTGCCCTGTCCGTCTCGTTTGCAGGAAACCATCCTTCTGCTGCATATAGCAGTCCTGGCTCAATACACGCCTTGTACACTTTCTCGAGGGCGCTTCGAGGAGCCCACTTCCTCATAGTTCGCACCAAAGCACCAATGGCTTGGCGAGCCTTCGTCACTCTCTCAGCCACGTGACCACTGAAGTTCATCAGAGGATCAATTGCCACTCCGAGATACTTGTACTGGCTAGTGCACTCGAGCTCTGTTCCACCAATGTGCAGATTTACCTCGAAATCTGGTTCCTTCTCATACACTCCCATTCGAATCACCTTGCACTTTCCCGCATTCAGCTTCATTCCCATCTCTGAGAAGAGCCCACTCAGTTTCTCCACATCTTCTTGTGCATTCTCCTTGTCTCTATCGGTAAGATACCGAGAGACATACACCGTATCGTCGGCGTATTGAACAATGCGCGCCCCTTCATTCAATTGTATCGACCCCACACGATTCACATAACAATTGAATAGAAGTGGTCCTAGGATACTTCCCTGCGGAACTCCACTTACAACCTCCTTCTCTTCACTCAGAGTCCCGTTCACTCGCACTCGCATCCTCCTGTTAGACAGATAATCTTTCATCAACCTGAGGTACGAATCGGCAAGGTTGAATTCATGTCTTAGAACATTTACCAAATGTCCAAGAGGGATCGTATCGAATGCTTTCGAAATATCGAAAAACACTGCAACTGCCCGAGCAGCCTTCCTCTTACAACTCTGCAGGCACTCGCTCATTCCATACTGGAAACTCAGTACCGCATCCACAGTGCTCCTTCCCTTCCTGAATCCGAACTGATTCGGAGATAGCTTCCGGTCAACCTCTCCAACCATCATTCCAAACACGTACTCTTCTGCCATCTTGCTCACAATAGGAAGCAGTGACACCGGTCGGAAATCGACTGGGTGCTGTGGGTGTTCCACTTTCTGAATGGGTGATATCACCGCTTCCTTCCATCCCCGAGGGAACTTCTCCTCGTGTAGACACCGATTGATCATAGCCACGATTGGCGCAGTCAATGGTTTCACACACCTCTTCAACAACCGCACAGTTATTCCATCTATTCCACTCGCCTTCTGCTCGGATGCCTCTCGTATGTACTTCTCCACAAACTCTCTCGAGCAGGGAGGGATTCTCTCCGCATCCGATGCAATCTCCGGCATCTCACTTTCCATTGTGTTTCCAACCTTGACAAACTGCTCCATGAGCATGTCTGCCTTCTGCTGATCTGACACAGCCTTCTTTCCATTCGAGTCAGTCAGATCGGGGATATCCTTGCTCTTCGTTTTTCCTGTCAGACACTCAATAGTCTTCCAGAAATCTGTAGGACTCTCCACAGAGGCAAATTTCTTATCAAAGAAATTTTTCTTTTCGTTGGCTGTCTCTTTAGCCAGCTCTTTTCGAACATATCTAAAAGCAGCTTTTGCCTCACTGTCTCCCCTTTCCTTGCTCAACTTGTGCAGTGCGTCTTTCCGCCGCTGCAAAGTCTTGACATTCTCTCTCATCCACTCGCACCCTCTTTTCCTGCGGAATGTTTTGAGAGGGATCCACTTCTGCATACCCGCTTTAACCACATCCACAAACTTCCTCCACATGTCATCAATCGACAGGCTCCTATCCTCTAGCCACTCACATCGCACTTCTTTTCCAAGAAACTCTATGAGACCCGTCCAGTTTGCCTTCTTGAAATCGTAGCCCTTCACTGGCTTCTCCTTTCGATTCTCGCATCGAATGCATGTGTCAACCATGATGGGTTCATGTTCTTTCTCGACAGGAGCGAGGTGCTTCACTCCAGCTATCCTCACTCGCCTGCTCACCATCATAATATCAATCAATCGGTTTCGATGTGTCACGTGTGAAACAACTTGTTGCATCGAGTGTTCAGCGCACACCTCCTTGAGGTTCGCCGACTCACTATTGTTCCAACACACATTCATATCTCCTCCGATAATCACATCCATCGATGTATCTCTCTGAGATAACCACGAGTCCAGCTCATCCACAAACTCCTCAATCTTAGCTGCCGACATAGCTCTAGTCGGGCTACGGTAGACCGAGGCCACCACGAACTGACTCCTTTTCTCTCCCCTGCACCTCACAGCCACCAATTCCAAAGAAGTCTCTTCCCTCACCAACGAGGGTCGCAACGCACTGTTCACATACAGTGCCACTCCCCCTCCTCCCGCTGTCCGGTCCTTCCGAAACAGTTCATATCCAGCCACTTTCAGTTCTTTGCTCTCGATCCCATTGTCCAACTTCGTCTCTTGTACTCCAATAACATGCGGTTTGTACGTGTCCGCCACTCTCCTCAGATCGTCTATCTTTCCTCTCAATCCGTTGATGTTCAGTGATATCATGCGTACACAATGGGGCTCACTCTCTCCCGTCTCTACCAGGACACTCTGCAGCACAGCTCGTTTCCCCTTAGGGCGAGTGAGTGGACTGTCAAAGAAGAGTCCATCGAGGTCGGGAAGCGTTGAGTGACTGCCATGCAGTTCACACTCAGAACACACCCATGACGTCATTCCCTCCTCAACCCTCTTTCTTTCTTCCCTCGTCATCCCCGTACACCTCCCATGTGTTTTGTTCCAGCATGTTGCACATGCAATCACATTCTCCCCCAAGTCACCCATACACACTGCACAACTTGCACTTGTTCCCGGCCCTTCTCCATTTCCATCCATTTTTTCCATTACGCTCGCGTGCGTCGACAGCGGCAGACAGGGGCGGTGCGCGCCTCCTCCTTATCAAGTGATCTCGCACCCGCGTACACAGACAGTGCCTCACTCCTCCTAGGTCACACCCGCTTAACACAGACGGTGGCCTATCTCACTCCTCCCGACACACACTGCGTACACAGACTGTGGTCAATCAATAAATCAATCCCACAGGGGGAGATCACACACAAGAGGGGATGCTGGGGGACCGGTGTGCACGCACACCTGAATCACTCGCTCAGCAGAGCCACCTCTCCTCACACAGAGAACAGACACGACTGAGGGCGTATATACAAGTAACAACTACCAACAATCTATGTATCTAGAGGGTCTCAACCCAAGTGCACATAGTTCCACATGAGTACTCTCGTTCGCTCACTCACGGTCTTCTATACCGTACTCGACTTGGCCTTCTCTAGCACTCGACCTGACGACGTGAAATCGTTCTGCACCAGCCTCGCTGCGTGCACATTCTCTCTTTCGAGTTGCATGTCTGTCTCGTTTGCAGGAAATCATTTCTCTGCAGCATATAGCAGTCCTGGCTCAATATACGCCTTGTACACTCACTCGAAGACTCTCCGAAAAGCCCACTTCTTTCCAGGAGACCTTATCAATAGCTCGGCGAGTCTTCGTCACTCTCTCAGCAACGTGACCACTGAAGTTCATCAGAGGATCAAGTTCCACTCCGAGATATGTACTTGCTAGTACACTCGATACATACATACTTGCTAGTAAACCAAAATGTGCACAACAATGTGTCAATAGACATATTTTTTTCATAAATTAGAACCCATCTTTCTCAGGTCTTCGTTGACTACAGAGTTTTGGTTAAACGAAAAGCTTTAAAAGTTACAGTTTAGTTTTGTGATAAGTAAGAGATAACTAAAAAAATTAGAAAGTTTCAAAAGTAACTCCGTTCAGCGGGTTTTCAAGTTTCACCAAAAAAGAGAAATGATGTACACAATAGTATGCAGGTGACTGCGTACACGAAACAAACTACTATGTAGCTTGTTTTGTGTTTTCATCGCTTTGTACCGAAGTTTAGGGACCGCAACGTGAGGTGTAGAGTTTGTGTCGAAATCATGTAACATTTTCTGACTGGACGCGTTACTTGCTCTAATTAACGTAGAACGATTCGCCCTTCCGCGCTGATTCCAACGGTATTCGATTTATGGGAAAACGTGCCCCGTAAAGTATTGAAAATCGATAAAGAGTGATATGATGACGTCATATTCCTTTGATCTAGCCGCCATTGCCCAAAATGAGTAATGAAAAATTCTCTTTCGAAAAGTACAGGAGTAAAAAGGAGTGGTTTGTTTTGATCTAATTCAACAAAAGCACATGCATATTTTTTTCTTCGCAGCTGACTAAAATTTCAAAACAAACCTGCTCTTTCAAACGATGTACTATGAAATGTTTCATAACTATGAAATGTGTGATTTTTGATCAGATATACGCATGCAAATGCATAAAAATTTAACAACAAAAAGGTCTTTTATTTTAAATTATTATAGTACATATTACAATTACATATGTTCGCTTTTTTCATCGATTAGAAAGAGCAGGTTTGTTTTGAAATTTTAGTCAGCTGCGAAGAAAAAAATATGCATGTGCTTTTGTTGAATTAGATCAAAACAAACCACTCCTTTTTACTCCTGTACTTTTCGAAAGAGAATGGATGTCCTTTTCTCAAATTTCGAAGAAATTTTGTACATTAGATAACGAAAATACATATTACAAACTCACTAGTCAGAATATCATGCTATAAAGATACAAATAACTTACAATTTACAATACTCACAATTAACAATTCACAAATACACAGACATAGTAACAGTCACTGATAACAGTCACGTCAGTAACTTGAAAATCTTCGAAAACTAGTACACTGACGTATCCAAACTAGAGAGTCTTCGAAAACGTAGTCAGAATCAGGAAACGAACAGCCTGGTCGGATCGCTCATTGACGATTGATGCGCTCTATTTCGCTTATCTAATAGCCCTCTCTCTCACTCTTTCCCCCCTCTCTCTCTTTCTCTCTCTTTCTCTATCACTCGCCCTTCTCTTTTTCTTTCCTCTCTCTATCACTCCCTAACTCTCATTATCTCTCCTTCTCCTTCTCTTTCTCTCTCTCTCTCTCCCTTTTCTATCTCTCTCTTTCTCAATCTCTTTCTCTCTCCTCTTTATCTCCCCTCTCTATCACTTTTTCTTTCTCTCTCTCTCGTTCTCTCTCTCAGAGCATATTGTGTTTTATTCTCCGCTTGAACACTCTCTTTTTCTACCCTCACTGTTCTCTCTAGACACAGAAAGACAATCTTCAGATTTTGAGCTAATGAACCTTCGGTCATGAATAGCCGGACTGGGTGCGTTGAACTGAACTCAGCTAGCTTTCTTAAAGTCGTCTCCAATCGGCCAGGAATGGGCGGAGCTTGAAAGTTGGACCCGTCACTTGGCCTAGTGCCAAGCAGCCACGCTTGCACACTCCTGCATACGCAAAACAAGAAGGTGGATTCGAACCCGCGACCCTCAGCGTGAGAGGCGCGTGTCTAACCATCTGCGCCAAAGAGACATGTGGCTGGTACGCGCAACCGTGGACTGATTCGACTGCTGGCGGAAATAGTAGAAATTGAGCGCGCGTTGAAACGTACTTCACTTTGAAAGAAACAGAACAGAACAACCAAACGCCGTTGTGTCCTAGAACATCAACTTTCCATTCACGGACAATTATCAGTATGTCCATATCAGATTCCCAAACTCATGCACAGCATCGATCAATACAAGTATACAAGATTTCCAAGTTTATTTCAAAACGAACAAAAAAACGAAGTTTCGTCTACGGAGACGGATATGATGTTATTGGTGTGCGCGTGTCGATGGAAAGCGGTGAGCGGAGAGTGAAGACGCCACCTGCAATATGTACGTTTCACACAAAATCCGTCATAAGATGGAACATTTTACAATTGAAATACAATTCATGGATTGCAATCGTTTGTGAACATGATAAGATATAATGAACCATGTTGTTTACCTTGAGGAAGCAAAAGACGTGTTTGACGAAGACCTGGTGCTCTGTGCTTGCGACGACCGACGAGTGCGGCGTGTACGAAACCTCCTGCAAACATGCATCAGTAATAATAAGTAGACGTGTCATATTACATATTATAATCATCAAACACTATAATTAATAAATAGTAAACCTGGTCAAACTCCACGCTGTGCCGCCGTCGTCTGCCCAACCTTGTACTGCTCTAGGACCGCCGATAGCATAGCAGATAGTTCACAGGCTGTGCTCACATGACCAAGAACGAAGCAACAGTTCTATAGCAGCAAATTCAAAACATGAGATCGATCACGCAAGTAAAACAATAGAAAAAGAAAGAATTGCGATATTTTGCGATAATTCATGATTCCAGAACTTTCGACAACGTATTCTTGTTGACTAGCGTTTCAAAAGGAACTACACACGACTATGTCAATAAATAAACATACGAAACACAATACAATACTAAAAAAACCAGTACACATTGATCAATCGAACGAAAACAAGAACGTGAAACGGAACAGCTGATTTGACAATGGCTGGTTACCGCGCAAAAACCACTTGCGCGCTAACGCGCGCACATGGCGTCCGAATGGTGTGCGCAAACACCCATGTCATTTCTTACATGAGATATGGAAACGTTAACCTGCAAATCATCCGAATTTGTTTTGGCGGGATGGAGACCAGTTTATACGGTTATTTTCCTGTGTTTCTGGTATTACTGTTCGAACTGAGGAGTTGCACAGAGAACAAAACAGCGTCATCCGGCCTGCTTTCTGCAATTCGCACGTTTTCTAACCGGCAAGTCGGTAAGAGAACATGCGCTCTCTCACTCTCACACTCTCTCTCGCCGAGATCGTTCGATCAGATAACAGGCCGGCTGCCCAGTCACTCGCCAGTCGACATGAGAGAGTGCGCAGAGAGTGTGCGCTCGCAAGAGACGCCAGAGACGGCGCGCGATCGATCCGACACGAGAGTGGGTGAGCGAAGGGCGGGGCATGCGCTCGGCCAATCAGTTTTCACCAGCAAGAGGCCGAGAGACCAATAAGCGCAGAGTGCAGTGGGCGGAGCTTACGTGATGCACACCGTCGTCGCCGCCGCCGCCGCCGCCGCCGTCGTAAACACGTTTAGTGGCAAAGCGGGAGAGAGCGAGAGAGAGGTTGTTCTGGGCGCCGCAACCGATATTTATTCAACAAATCATACTCATAGGTCTTACAAAATGATACCCTAACACATAACACACTCTAATGAAGTATATTGTATTATGATAGCCAAATAGCGTGTGGATTGGGAGTGGCGCGCTGCGCGCGCCACAGATCATAACAAACGGGCGGCGCTGGCGCGCCGCCCCTAATGGTGTCATAAGAGACGTATTTCATCGAGTACTGATTGATTACAATCAAACAAAGCGTAGTGCTACTATTAGAAACGAGTATATTCATAATTTAACTATTAATGACGTCATCAGTGCTTTGATCTAGCCGCCCTCTGTCGCACTTTCCCTGTGTGAGCGCGCGCTCGAGTGCGCGCGCGCCGCGCGGAATTAGAGCGCAATGTGAACGATGAACCCTATGAACATTATATATTTTTCGAAATCAGCTTGAAACGATCTACATTATTATACAAACTGCTATACCACATCCAAACTTCTGAAATTCTCATTGTGGTACCTACCGAAGTTTTACATATTTGCAAGTATCGAGAGAAATGACGATTGTCGGTGTAAATTTTGCATTTTTTTTTCGTCATTTTCGCGCCGCTGGAGTAATGAGACGGTGTGGATGATAGGAACTAATTTCCAGAGTCCGGCCAAACGCTGATATTTTCACAAAACAGACTACACAATAACCTAAAAAGCAGTTTTCTCTTTTGGCGTAATTCGAAATTCCGCCTTCGAACGGAGTGACAGCGTACTTTTTTTTGTTTTTGGTAAGTACTAATATGTTTGCTAATGCGAAACATAACGTGAACTGGCCGGACGTGGGAGCCTATAAAACATGTTCCTGTCTTTCCTCTCACTCTCTGGTCAGCACAGTTTCTGATAACATGTTATGTTTATGTTTCAATACTATCTGAGAATTTATGATTGATAGTCCGTGAGAAATCGCAAATGTTTTGCGTGAGGACACGAATAAGTTCCCAAAACTCATGACCTTGCATTTTCCGTGGAGTCGGAGCGAGATCAGCACGGTATTGAAAGCATGAAACAAATATAATTGAATTGCACCTTACGATAGAGCCATGCAATAACTTTGAATCAGAAAGTCTCCGAAATGGTTATTGTATGTGAGCCGCAAAAAATACATGAAAACAACAAATTGTAAGAAGAACAACTTGAAGGAACGTACCATTCTGAAGTTCGTGTAGACTACAACTACAACACGAAACATGAAAACACAATCATTTTTCGTTTAAAAGATTATCATAACATCACGGCCCGGATAGTTGCTCAGTCGACAACAACGCGCGCGCCGACCGCGCTCGCGAAGCACGCGACGCGTCCTCATTGCGAATCACCAGCAAGAGAAAGAGCGCGATAAATTCTCGGCTGAAATCGCTACGCGCCATATCACTCGCGGCGCGGCTTGTGCGAGCGCCGCTCTCTCTCTGTGGGTCGCGCTCTGCAACTATCCGGGCCGTGAACATGTAAGTGAGAAATACAGAAACTTCACGAAGATGCGCAACGCACACTACTACAACCAAAAGTTTGTATGCTCATATGACTATCAACGGAAACTATACATGTTATCAACATCAAAACATCAAGACAGCGATTGAGTTCAGAAGTGATGATTATGAATCGGAATTCATGAAACTTACGTGAATCCGAGAAAATGTCTCGATACCAGTTTTACTTAAGTAACAGCAAACCTTAAAGGAACACCTCTCGTACATAAACTACAATTGCCACATGAATTATAAAATACAGAAACTTTTCATAAATTGACTAAAAGCAAAAAAAAAATAAACGCCACATGTGAAAAACAAGCAGCTTTTCACTCCGCTGTCCGATACCAAAACCAGCGCTTGCTCACGATCTTCTTTATCGTCTCATTTTTGTTTTTTAGTTTTCACAGAACACTGAAGGTACTAAAGTGTTTAATTTATGCAAACATATATAAATAGATTCAATTCAAGTGAACTTTCATAGTTGAGTTTTTGCAGATTTCCGTAATTACATAATGAAAACCATCGGTCAAATCCAATCTGCAGTGGCTGTAGGCACTATTATGAATACATTAAACATTCAACCTTCAATTCACCACTATTCTATCTGAAAGCACAGAATACATGAAGCGTTTCTGTTTTTTTGTTCACTTGTTGACTGCACAGTAACAAAATTCGTTGTACACTTTCTGAACTCTGCGCGCCCATAGTGGAAACACACAAAACAGAACCTGTAAACAGATGGTGAACAAAATGCAGAATACAAAACGAAACTAACCCGTCTATGAAATGACAAAACACCCATGTGAATGTTACGGTGAGGAACCTTAACATTTGATCGAATTTAATTCTTGAACATTATTTCTAGCTTACAGAAACCAATCTGAATCGCCCAAAGTGCAGAAATAATTGTGCGAAGCTATCTCTGTGATAAATATAAAGCCTTGAAGACAGGACTGGATAAAAAACCGGATCTCCAGTTTTCTGTGCGATTTCGACCTGCCGAAGTTGTTCTGAAATAACGTAGACGGCATTTTGGTTTTGAAAGGATACCGATGTCATTTTCAGTTTCACAAACGTGGAGGCGTCAATGAGTATAATACAGATCACCGCAAACAAAGAAGTGTAGAAGTCAGCGTATCTGAAATATACGCTTCGCTCAATGTGACATTTTCTTCTTTTTTTATTATAAATGTAACCTCTGACCGCAAAGTTTCCAACACGAAAAATGTGTGTGGCATCTCTTTCTCATGATTATTGATGCAAGCTTATTTCAAAAACAAAACAACTATTGAGGTGTTTTACGCCGTTTATCTTGAAATAAAAGGTTGCTGCGTTTAGCAGCGCGGCTTCAAATTCAATTGTTTGCTCCAAAACGTTGAGTTTTTTTTTTCAATAGTGAACTATTATCACAGTTGAGTAGTGTAGCAGATTGTGCAAGTTGGTGCAAGTTGTGCACTTTGGACTAACGCGAGCCGTTCTGAGCCTTAGTTTGCAACTCACTCATTTTTTTTTCATGAATCGGAACGCTATACTGTGGCCAAACATTTAGAAATATCGTCGATAAATCTGCCATGACTTGTGGCATACCCAGAAAGAGGGTACACTACAAACTTCAAAGAGCAAATGGTAGGTATGCGTCATAGCACGGTCTCCAATTTCAAGGTTCCAATGGATCCTTGTGTCAAGAAGATTCCGAAAGTGCAGCTTTTTTTCTTTCACCGTTTAAAGGTACTCACACAGTGATCACGTATCCGCACGGTGTATCAGCAAACACCCACCGCAGTTGGAATGGATCGAAGTTGACGTAGCAGTTGTCCCCTGAAAGGGAGTGGATGAGCGCAGCGCTGAAACCACTGAACAAACCATTGACTAAGTACGGAGTAATGTGACAACAGGCTAACAACCACACGACTGCAACTGCGATAAAACTCGATCGGAATGTGAGAAAATTACGAGCTGCTATCGGAAAACAAATGGCTGAAATCGCTGAATAGGTGAAATAAAAAAGACCTTATATACCTGAGAATCTATTTATTGAAATCACAAGATGTGAATAAACACAGACATCGTAAAAACCCATCATCAACATTCCAGGTATTTTTCCCAGGGCTGTATATGAAACGTCGGCACGTTGCCTAAAAAAAGTGGTTTCTTTTTCATTTTGTGAGTTCCGTTTTCACTTACGTGAGTGCAATTGGAAAACACCAAATCACGAACACAAAACAAGCGCCGAAATTAGCAGCGATGTGCGAAGTGCATAGAGTTCCTAGTATCATAATGCAAATGTATTGTATTGGAAAAAAACATACCAAAAGGATTTCGTAGTGTCGGATTTTTGAACAACAACAAAACGGAAAATGCGTTGAAGAACATTCCCAACATGCCGCACTGAATCGGAAAAAGAGTTAAGATAAGAAGAAGAAGGCTATACCACATATCAAACCACACCACAAAAAGAGCGACGGACGCTCCGTAGACAAAGCTCCAATTTGTTGCATTGTTTGACATATTCGAGTCGGCGAGTAAGAAAAAAGATGAAAGTACGTGAAAATGAAACGTGAACCTGAAAAAATGTAACAAGCTATAGTGGGTCCCCCGTTTTCGCGGTCCGCCGAAACGAAAAATGGAATACGAGATGTGACAGTCCCGACTGATAAATTGAGATACCAGACGCGTTTCGCTAGTTCATTTTTCACTTTCTAGACCGGTTAGCGGTGTGAACGAGATGAAATTGCATACGTAATGTAGGGAAATGAACTGTGCCACCAGCGCAGCAAATACCGTAACCGCGTCATATTTTGAAAAGTGATCTAAATGTGATTGAATTGCGATAGATTGTTCCCAATTTGAGTACCAATAGCCTAGGGCAAAAACGAGTATGTTACGTCTTCGTAGTTTAGATTTATTCGCATTGAAGTCGTGATCGATATCTGATCGCTAAACGGAAATAACTCCTCAGCAGATGAATATTTTTCTACAATTTTTGGATGGTAGCTTCTTGAACCCGTTTACTGCACCTCTACGTACGAAAATTTGGAAAAATTAGTCTGGTATTCATAATAATTAGCAAAATATGAAATTGGGTAAATTAAAAATCCATATTAAACCGTTTTCAGTGAAAAAACTCAACATGTATAATCATGGATTCTTCCTCCCATTAGAGTACTCTGATTCTGTATCAAAGTTGAGCTACCAACTCGCAGTTATCCCCCATTTTGTACACAAATTTGGAAATAACTCGGTTCGTATTGAATAAAATTGCACAAAAATTCTTGAGTGCATACTTGATAGGCATACAAACAAACCTACGTAGCAAAATTTGAAGATTTTTCATTCATGGTCAAGATATTCGACCGAACCGGCAATCGCCCCTTGGAATAGAGATCATTTCCATAATCGAACGATTGTCTGGTTTGTGTCTGCGTCATTTCTCGTAACTAGCGGACCGCGAAAACGGGGGGCCCACTATACACACCCAAATAAATTTTTTTATAATATTTTTTTTCGTTTCAAAACAGAACAACGAAAATAAGGGTCATGCGTGGTGTGTGTAACCGCGCCACGACAACAACGTAGATACAAATACGATTGAAAACATAGATACAACTGTATGAAATTTTTTATGAAAACCAAACACCGCAACATCAAAACATTAAGACAGCGATAGAGACCGGAAGTAATGATTCCGATTCGAAATCAACGAAAACGGTACACACGGTTCACATAACGGTTTAAAAGAAGTGGCCCGAGGATACTCACGACGAGTTTGGATACATCATAATAATAATATTTACAGATAGAGAAACGAGGCGGGTGAGGGAGTCATTGGCTTCAACAAGGTAGTCCGTTTCTTTCATGGCAACAGCTTATTTTCTAAGAAGGGCCGAAGGAAATGGACGTGGAGACCACTCAATGGACGATAGTTTAGTCAAAGTCGTAATCCGAAGTCCGAGTCCGATCAGTCGCCACTGGACGAGGTGGACGAGCGCTAAACAAAATCGACCACTTCCTGACAAGCAACCGCATGTTGCTCACATACGTTGGCGTGATCGCTCCCTTTTCTATAGGAAGCAACCACGTGCTTCTAAGTGATTGGCTTCGGATCCCTCGACGACTACTACGTCACACCACCCGGTGGCCGGTAAGCCTTCTCGTCTCTGATGTGACACACGCTTACTTTGAACACCACGTTGGCCTAAACCCGACGTACGAGGAGCTGCTTAACACACTCAAAGAAACCATCGCTACTGCTTCTGGGCCTTTTCAAGTGGGACTGTCGGAAAAGACGAGACACCTGCTCAAGATAAGGGCGGAGCTCGCGCTAGTCCCAAGTCTGCTGCTGGAACTCTATATCATCTCCCGTCAGTGCCGCGCGGCCTTCAAATACGACTTCTCGACGTAGTACCTCGAGAAGGTAATCTGTGACACTGCTACGTTTCTAGTGTTTTCGGTAAATGACTGATTTATGTTTGTGCGAAACATAACGTGAATGTGGGAGCCTATGAAACATGATAACATGTTGTGTTCATGTTAGTACGTGAGAATAGTACATGAGAAATCGAAAATGATATGTGTGAGTAAAGCATTTGTAACCGAATCTCATGTTTGTCATGCATTTTCTTTTAAGTAGAGGGAACATCACCACGATATTGAAACCCCCCCCCCCCAAATTGTACTTATGCTCATATGACTATCAATGATAATAATACATATCATGAATGTGCGTTGTGCATCTACGCGAAGTTTTTTTTTCACTACAAAAAATTTGCGAGGCGGTTTTTTTTAACATGTTCTGTTCATTTTTTAGCAATTTTTTTATGAAAACAATTTTCTTCCACGTGGTAGTCGTAGTTTAAACACGAAGTTTAGATCGATATGGTCGATATGATACAAGTGTTTCTTCATTAGTTTCTTTACATCAATAGTATCGATAGAACTGCTGCAAGACGAGTCCATCAAAATGAATCCGTGAAAAAAACATGGGTTGATGCTTACTCGATCATATATTTTTGTGAGATGCGAGACTGTTGAGAAAAACCTTCCCCATGAAAAAGTTTGACACCAGTTACTGTTCGCAAACGTTTCCTTTCGAATTGGAGAAATTGCATTTTTTTTTCAGAAGCAGATAACAATTCTCTTTCGAAAAGTACACGAGTAAAGAGGAGTGGTTTGTTTTGATCTAATTCAACAAAAGCACATGCATAAAATCTCTTCGCAGCTGACTAAAATTTCAAAACAAACCTGCTCTTTCGAACGATGTTTTAAAACTCTAATTGTTTTCTTGTTAGCATGTTGAGTTCAGGTATTCAGGATACTGTTAATCCCAACAAGTAACTTGCAACAAAATGTATGACACGATTATAGTGCATACTATATTTTTCATCGATCAAAAAGAGCAGGTTTGTTTTGAAATTTTAGTCAGCTGCAAAGAGATTTTATGCATGTGCTTTTGTTGAATTAGATCAAAACAAACCACTCCTCTTTACTCGTGTACTTTTCGAAAGAGAATGGATGTCCTTTTCTCAAATTTCGAAGAAATTGTTTTTCAGGTTGATGTGCCGAACATGTTATGTATACATATTCGAAACTTTAGAAAACGTATCCTGAATATGGAAACGCACTGCTTTGTCGAATCGCTCGTGCGCCTGCCAATGCCAGTCTCTCATTGACACGCGCTGTCAATGAGAGACTGGCATTTTTCGCGTCTCTCTCTCTTACCCACTCACTCCGCTCCGCACACTCCCCTCCCCCCACAGTTTTCGCGCCAAAACTGGGGCGGTGGCCTGGACGGCGAGCCGACACGAGAGTGGGTGAACGAAGGGCGGGGCATGCGCTCAGCCAATCAGAGTGCGCACGCAAGAGAGCCGAGCGACCAATGAGCGCAAAGTGCAGTGGGCGGAGCTTACGTGATGCACACCGTCGTCGCCGCCGCCGTCGTCGTAAACACGTTTAGTGGCAAAGCGGGAGAGAGCAAGAGAGGGCGGTTTTTGGATGCCGCAACCGATATTGGTTTCACGAATCATACTCATAGGTCTTACAAAGTGATATTCTAACAAATAACGCACACTAATTAAGTATATTGTATTAGAATAGAGAATCGTGTGTGCCTTGGGAGTGGCGTGTTGCGCGCGTCACAGCTCAAAACAAACGGGCGCCGCTGCGCGCCGCCCCTAATAAGGTGGACGAATCATGAAAGTGGAATGAAATCTGACTAGGTTTTAAGTACAATGGGCCCGCACATGAGTTCATTTATTTTCACGAGAGACATTAGGGTGTTTAGACAAATTTCAAAACCCATTGTATGATGTTTTAAAAGAACAGTGGCGACTTATTTCTGACTTAAAGTATTATTAAAAATCATATTAACACATTTGCCATTTTCGCGAGAGAACGACGATTCTGCGTTACTTTCGATTCTGCAACTGCCAAGAGAGCAGCTGAAAACTTGATTTTCCCGCCAACGCTTCAATACTGCAACTGGGGTCGGAGACATAAGCGCAAATGAACGACTCTCTTTCACTTGCTTCGTGGCTCACTCAGTGCATGTGCGCTGCGTTGTGGTCCCCGATCTACGCGGGTTCGATTCCGGTCGCCGTCGAATGTTTTTCTCGTTCGAAAATGAGGAGTTACGGCAGGTTGTGGCAGAAATAAGTCGCCAACGTGCCTTTAAAGGTAGTGTACCCTCTGAATGTCATTGTTTACGATTCAACGAGTATATTATGATAATGCAAATATACATTCTGAAACAAATTAGTTTTAAAAAATCATTTGAAAAATGGAGTGAGAAATCGTAGAATCTAATAACTTTTAATCAGAATCTAATAACTTTTAATCAAATTTTAATTTCATTATTTTTCATCACAAACAACCACAAACGGCATGAAAATATTTTTAAAAGGCATTGATAATACATTCGTGATAATTTTAATATGGGATTCAGAGGGTACACTGCCTTTAAATCGACAAAATTTTGCGTGAGCACGCGAGATCGAATCAGCGGACCGCTGCTTACTAACCGAGAGCGTTACCACTACGTCACGTGGTCATGTGAGAGGGTCCGTCGAGAAGAGATATAAACGGCAAAACAATTCAGCAGTGCACTTCGTTCAGTATAATATATGTTCAAAATCAACCATAACGTTTTCTACGAAAATTCCTGAGCTACATGAGTGCGAGACTAATTTAGTGGATTCGGACTTCTAAAACACGTTAGTTTGAAGTATGCTTTGTAGATCTTCTCTTGACTATATTCTCTTTTTTCCGTAAAAAAAACATTTCAACCTTCATACTTCTTTATTGGCGACTCCCGTTGGGCGACTTGCGCAAGAACGCTGTCTCTTCTCTGGTGCCGCTGGAAAGGCCGTCCGCCCTCCGCGGATGACCGAACTGGACGCCGGAGACAACCCGGACCGGACTCCTTTTCGACAGAAGCAGCCATTCGTAGTGGTGTGGTGGTGTGGTGGTGTGGTGAAGTGGTGGTGTGGTGGTCCTATTCGCCTATGTGAGATATGGTAGGACCGCCCCAACTGAATGAAACCGATTATATAATGCGAAAGAAGAACCAGGAAATCTGGTCTTCGAAAATTCACGTAACAGCGCAAGTACACGTTTACTGTATACCGTTAATACAAAATACGTACATAAAGAAAATTCTCTTTAAAGGCACAGTGGCGCTTAGTTTTTGACTTTGAATCATTGCTTGACCCATAAAAACACAAATCAAACCATAAAAACGCGTAAGAGCGGCGTTTCCTCGTTACCCACACGCTTACCAAGTTCGCACGTGCGAAGCTTGGTGAGGCGAATTCAAACTTTGCACCAAAATGCTTATGGATGAGTTCAGCTCTGTGTGCATCTCGTCGATATGAGTTCGACTGTACACGTCGTTGTAGTGTTATGGTAACGTTCACGGTTCGTATACAATGCTATGCCGGTTCGATTCCCGCTATGCCGGTACGATTCCCGCTACGTGCAAACAGTTTTGCCAAGTTCTCAATACTGAATTTCGATGAACCTTGGTAATGCTAAGCGCCCCTGTGCCTTCAGGTGAACTTTTATAGTTGTGTTTTCAGATGTTTTAGACCATAGTGAAAACACACAAAACAGAGCCTGAAAAGTGAACGGGTACAGATTGAACAATGTATACTCATTCATCCATGAGATGACAGAACACCCACGCAAACGTTGTTGTGAGAAACCTGATCATTAGACGAAACAGTTTCTCGAAAACTATTCCACTTACCGAAACCAATCTGAATCGCCCAACGTGCAGAAGTGATTGAACGAAGCTATCTCAGTGATAAATATGAAGCCTTAATACAGGACTGGGTGAAGAATCGGATCTCCAGTTTTCTGTGCGATTTCGACCTGCCGAAGTCGTTCTGAAACCACCATTGTAGACGGCATTCTGGTGTGAAAATGATACCGATGTCGTTTTTAGTTTCACAAACGTGGAGGCGTCAATGAGTATAATACAGATCACCGCAAGCAGAGAAGTGTAGAAGTCCGCGTATCTGAAATATACGCTTCGCTCAAATTTACATTTTTGATTTCAAACTTGGCAACTTCATAGAGACCTACTCACACAGTAATCACGTATCCGCACGGAGTATCACCATACACCCACTGCAAATGTGTGGGATCAAAGTTGACGTAGCAGTCGTCACCTAAAAGCAAATAGACAAATGCTGATACTACTCAACATACCATCGACTAGATATGGTGTCAAGTGACAGCAAGACAGAAACCACACCACCGCAACTGCCACAAAACTCGACCGAAACGTGAGAAAATTGCGAGCGGCTATCGGAAAGCAAATGGCTGAAATTGCGGAAAAGGTAAAGTAAAATTTCTTATATGTACCTGAGAATCTATTAAATGAAATAACAAGATGTGAATAAACACAGACATCCGAAAACTTGACCATGGTCATTCCTAGTATTTTCCCCAGAGTTGTATAAGAAATGTCGGCACGTTGCCTGAAGGTTGTTACATAGTTTTTTGTGAGTTTTCGTTTTCACTTACAATAACCCTATTGGAAAACACCAAACCGCGAACAATAAACATGCACCAAAAAAATCGCAGCTGTGTGAGAAACGCATAGAACGCCTAAAAATAAGAATGTGATTGTGGACTATTGTAACAAAAACATACAAAAGAACTTCGTAATGTCGGATTTTTGAACATCAATAAAACTGAGAATGCGTTGAAGAACATCCCCAATATATAGTTGTGAAAAGAAGGGGAAAACAATAGATAGCTAAACCACTTATGAAACCTCATCACTAAAATGATGGCCGACGCTCCGTAGACATAGCCCCAGTCTGTAGAACTGTTTGACACATTCAAGTCGAGAAGAATTAATTAAGACGGAACGTGAGTGAGACGCGAACCTGAAAAAATCTAACACCAAACAAAAAAGTTGTAAACATGCGTTTCAAAAAAAATGGTCATACGTGGGTGTGTGGTATGACAACAACAACTCGACACAAAGAACAAATAGAAACGCAAACATTAAAACATCAAGATAGCTATAGAGAACGGAAGTGATGCTGATGAATATGAATCGGAATTCATGAAACTTCACGTGAATCCGAGAACATATATAAATCAGCCACAGTACTTGTTGGTTTCACTCGAGTTCGAGTAACTGTGAATTGACAGCAAACCTATATGAGTGTTGACAAACGAGTAAAATAAAATACATTTGCGGAGGAATAAATTTACATGACCAGTCAAGACGCTGAATGTGAATGTAACCAAATTCGGCCCAAATATACTTTCTTAGTTTTGCGTTTATCTCTATAGCAAGGCGGTACCTAGTTTTCTCAACCGAAAACGAAACAGAATCTTGTTTACAACGACTGTGAGAATTAATAGTTCGAATAACGTGATATAGAAACGCGCTGATTGATAAACACAACTGTTAGTAGGATGCACGCTTGACTGAATGTTAGCTGTCTGCCAAAAAAGAATCCCCGGCAGATCATTTCAGCGCCATGTCAATGTCAACTCGTTCACCGGATAGCCGTGCAATCTCGCTCTGGTTACTCTCAATAAGTGACCGCTGCATGATGTCCGTCAGTCCTCAATCCATCCTATACAAGAATCAGCATTTCACCTGAAAGAAACCCCGTGCGCATAAATCCACATGCATTCCACACTCTTCTTCAGTCACTCACGGTCTCTGCCATATATCTCTACCGTTTTCCATTTGGCCTTTTCTAGCACTCGACCATCTGATGCCTCGCTGCGTGAACATTCACTTTTCTAGTCTTTCTCTGTCGTTTGTAGGAAACTATCCGGAAAAGTTGAATTCCGACCGAAGGCTGATGTTATTACAAAACATACTACACACAAGCAGACTACTGTGAACCACAACCACACACGCTCAAAGTTCCGTCTTTGAACGGAGTACATCCTAATTGTATTCGAATATATTGTATATATATTATATTGTATATAATAATTGTATATATATATTCTAGTGCGTATATCTAATAAAACACTTGAACTGGCGTGAGAGCCTATACAGCTTATTCATGCCTTTCCCCACACTCTCTGGTCGACACAGTTTCCATTGGGAAGAATGTGTATATATGCTGAACAGTGTACTTGACTATAACATGTTATGTTTATGTTTAAATACTATCTGGGAATTTATATTTAATGGTACATGAGAAAAATGTGTGAGTCATTCATTTTTCTTGGTATCTAAATAGCGAGATCAGCATGTAAACGCAGGAAACAAATATATTTCAATTGCTTCTTATGATAGAGCCATGCTATGACTTCAAAACAGAAAAAAACAAAACAAGCTTCTATTCTCTTTTGAAAAGTACAACCGTAAAGTAGCTCTGTTTGGGTTCATCTCAATTCAACAAAAGTACATGCATAAAACTATTTTTTCTACACTAAACTATAAACACAACCTGCTCTCTCAAACGATATGTAGAAACGTATACTTTATCGATAATTTATTAATAGGGGCTATATAATATATTTTCTTGTTTCTTATGAAAGCATTGTGAAAATCAATAAGCAGCTATAGAACAATCGTTTAGTTTACAATGATGTTTTCATTAATTGGAAAGTATACAAATACAAGAGCTTTTTGATAGATGACTTATTTGATAAACGGGTTAATAGAATGTGAGTGATAGAATGTGTGTGTGCAATAGTATATTCATCTTGGCATTTGATTGTCAATGTATTCGTGATCGTTTTGAGAGAGCAGGTTTGTGTTTATAGTTTAGTGTAGAAATAATAGTTTTATGCATGTACTTTTGTTGAATTGATATGAACCCAAACAGAGCTACTTTACGCTTGTACTTTTCAAAAGAGAATGAATGTCCTTTTGTTGAATTTCGAAGAAATTCTTTTTTTTAAATTGTTAATGTATGTATCAATGTATCAATGTATCATGTATAAATGTGAATGTACTGATAGTTTCACAGTAACTATCAGTATTTTTTCGAAGTAAATCAACAGAACAAACAACAACAATAACAACAACAATATAACGCGCGTGAACGACTACGCAAATCACAAACAGTGTGCACATTATCGCGCTCTCCCGCACACGCTCTCGCGCATCACGAACCAATGAGCGCACGGGGGCGGAGCTAGTGAGCGGGTCTCTTGTTGCGGGTCTCATTGTTTCATGTTTTGTTTTGATTTATCGTTGTTCAACGCGATTCTGGCGGCCCTGCGGGCCGAGCGGCTCTGCAAACCGCTAAGGGAACCCAAACGATCGGCGCTTCGCGCCGATCCTAATGTTGAAGAATACAAAAAAACACGAAAACAAACAAATTGTAAGAATAACAATTAGTAGAAAATCAAGATTAACAAATAAATTAGTTTTTCAACAGTGTTTTTTTTTCTTAAACAACACTAGTATTGATAGACTGCTGAAGACGAGTCCTGTAAAAAAACCTGTGAAGATAAAAATAATAATGAATAATAAACAATGAAAACAATACTTATTTGATATCTGATATTTCTGTAGGATGCGAGACCGTTCAGAAAAACCTTCACGATGAGAAAAATCCCAAGTTGCTGTTCGTAAGCGTTTTCAACCAAATTTGGAGTTCTTGCGTATTTTTCATTAACGGATGAATAATGTTTTCGAAAATCGTTTTAAGTATGATTATTTTCATTTTTTTTCCAGTCATTGTTATAAAAAAAAATCTTTCGACTTTCATATTTCTTTACTGGTGGCGACTCCTGTTAGGTTACTCGACGCCACCCTTACCTTCATGCTGGTGAAGCTGGATTTTATGAATATTCGGCCGTCCGCATCCCGCGAATGGCCGAACTTCAATGTTTGCGCACTCAACTGCCAAATATTCAATCAAATATTTTCCCAGAAGTAGCTATTCGAAACAATGGGAAAGATCAAGTGTGATGTTTGTCTACAGAAGTTGTTTTACTGGATGCGTAGAGGGCGACAGAGAAGCGCACGAAGAGACGAGACGAGACGGAGATTGTGATGGGAGCGCGTTGTCTTCGCACCGACCAGCTCTGCGACAAAGGACGGTCTACTGCGACTAGAATCTCTACAAGGAGAAGACGCGCTCCAAGATGATTTGCGGCCACTTCAACGCACAACTCGCATCGCGCATGTATGACGATTTTTGAATTTTTGAATGGAGTCGCATGGATACGAAGAACAGAGAGGCGCATACACGAAGCAACCACAATTATTTCGTGCTCTTGCTGACGTCAAGAGCAAAGCTCGCGCTAGACTCAAGTCAACTGCGTGAACTCGTCATTATCTCCCGTCAGTGCCACGCCGCCTTCAAAAACAATTTGACGAAATACCGCTGAAAAAAACTCCGAGACACTGCTATACTTACTTTGTCGGAGCATCAAAATCGCGAAAAGAGGACTCCTCGCCATCGAGCGATATCTGCTGGAGGCGCTGCTGATCAACGACCAGATGATGACCACGCGACCCGCCGTGGAAGAGGCTACAGTACTTTCTACGCTGATCGACTACTCATCCCGAGGAAGGCCTACGAGTTCCCAGCCCTAACAAGATAACAAGTACACCGCCGATCTGCCAAAGGCCGGACGAACTGACTTCCGCCGTACCCTCGCCCGCATGTTCACGATCTACCTGGAAGGGTAGATCGTGAACTCTCATCCTCGACAACTGATAAGAGGCGCTGGGTGGTCACTTTTGTCGACTGTCTTCGAAAATTCGACCACGGGTTCTTTCACTGCGTATCAGACTGCTACGACAGCAACCGGCTGCTTTTTGAAGTTTTTTTTCTAACGAGCCGAAAATCCCTGTGCTATTCGGAGCAGGGCGACAGTGTCTCCCCAGTCCCCAGTGCTCACCACTGCCGCGCTGAAAAAATAAACTTGACCGGAGCGACCGCGACCTCCGTGCGAATGGAGAAAAGCTGAACCACCTGCGTTTTGCTAACGACATAGTGTTGATCACGGGCTTTACGGCGGAGGCCGGACGGATGTTGAACGAGCTGAACACGGCGAGCGAGAAGACCGGGCAGCGCATTAACATAAGAAAAAACGCCATTCGAAACGACGATCAGGCTACGAGGGACTGAGCAGCGAGGAGAGAACATCCGTATTGACCGAAAGGAAGTTTTCTACAAGGCGCAAAGCAAACATAGATGGGACCATACGAAAGAGGAAGAGCATGTTAAAAATACGGGCCACTACTGATTGTAGTCCATGTAATGTCACGAGAAACCCGGACGGCCGCCAACCTGCTGGGCAAATTCTGTCCGCAATCATACACAACTATTCTATTAGCAAGAACGATTTCAAGCAGTGGGCAAGTGCAGCTCGAGTCCGCTCAC